>CM067369.1:212945833-213060314 GCA_034401795.1 Chaetoderma sp. LZ-2023a | reverse complement strand
TTCTGTTACTTCTGATATACAGCTGGCCTTGACAGCGGCTCTAGGATTATAGACTTAGAAAGCTTTACCGACTCCTGGGAACCGGGTACCCGGCTCCCCACTGCCGAGTACCCGTTTACCATAGAGCTCATTCTTGTTTGCATAGCAACAAGTGCAATACATGCTTTTCGCATTAGGGATTTTAGTGTTTTTTAAAAAGATTCTAAGTCTTTAATCGGTGATAGTTTGTGCGCTAAAGGAATAACTAAGGACTATGGAGAATACCGCCCAAGACAACCAGGTTGTATTGTTCTTTATATCCATAGTTAAAAGACTTAGGTCTCTAAATTTCGTTGTGTCGCATGTTCCAATTTCTAACCCCATAGAATCTGGGACGTGTGCTAGCAACGATATATGCCAGACGATCGCCTTCTTTAAACCCCAACAGGCGATCGGCAGATATGAAAATAGGTGTTTGCTACGGTATTTCTAACACGAATATCGGCTGACGTCGTTCTCCGTAGAATCCGAGCGGGTGACGTCACACCCGATCGCTCGGATGTTTATGTGAAGAAAAATTTTTTCATTAATTTGCGTACTAAAAAATGGTACCGGAAACTTTAGAATGATCAAGTTTTTCGTGTGATCACGATCGGTTTGCAATGATCGGTGGTTTCAAAATTCTTGAGTAGATGCGTGGTCTGCGGTTTTACCGTGTGAGACAGCAGTTGTTATACATTTTGTTGTTTTCTTCACATATCGTGCTGCGTTCGTTAGGAGTATAATTTATATTGATTAGTAAATATACCCTGAATGCTATGCGATATGATTCCTGGAGCCGTTACACATCCTGTAGGATCTATTATGGGTGTGTTGTGCCCGCCGCGTTCTTGTCGTCATAATCAATGCGATCGTTGTTGTAACGTGGCGGGGTGGGGTGCGGGAGGTTACGGTTAATTTATGAGTCAAAATATTTGAAAATTAATTGTCTGCCTTCCATCCGTGTCTCGTTCCGCTTGTTTATTGTAGGTTTGTGCTTATTTTATAGGCCAAGCCAGCCCCGCCATCATGTGACGACTGCCATAAGTTTGTCCGTGTTATGTTCAAGGACCATGTCTGTTTTAGGTGTGCCCTGTGTAATATAGATCATAGGTGTAATGTTTGTGCAGTGTGGTCCGTCGAAACGATGGTTAAGTTCCTTGCCCAGAAGGACTTGGCTGGGTCTGACGCGGGGTCAGGCGGTCCGAGAGGAAATCGTGGAGCGCCCGGTTCGGCCGGTGGGGGTGCTCCACGTCCCCAGCTGGAGGTGGCGGAGATGGCACCGCCGGCGTGGTTTGGTCCGGCTATGCAGGGTTTTCTGCATAGCGTTCTGCCCACGCTGGTGTCGTCCCTGCTACCAAAGGTTGGGGGGCAGTTTCTCCCCATGCCTGGTACGGATCCTGTCTTCGGACAGGATTCTGGACTGGTTACCGAGGGGGCCGTCTCGTACGGCCCCCTGGCGGGTCCGTCTGGCTTCGGCCAGACGGGTTCTGTCTCTCTGCGGCCACCTCCGGGTGGTCCAGTAGCGGTGGCCGGTCCGTCAGGTGTGGGAGCCGTCCGCTAGTGACGGCTCTTCGGAGTCTGAAGACGATGAGGCCGAGGAGGAGAAGTTGCTGCGGCCCGTGAAGCCGCAGGTGGAGAATATGGAGGTTGATTCCGTCCTGGACGGAACCGGCCTCCATTTGTCTGGTTTGGCGCAAGCCAGGTCAGCGGCTCCGCCTGCGGCTGAGGCCAATCCGTTACCGTGCACCGGTTCCACGCGGCTTGGTTTGTCACCAGCCGTCAGGGGAACCGGTGTGCCGGGCCAGGCGTGGTACTCACCTATCTCGCCTGGTCTGGCAGCCGGACATGGGGTGCCGTTGGCGCCCGTGGCTGGCTATGGTTCCGCGACGGTTACGGGTCCGTACGGTTTTCCGTGCGGACCTACCCCATGGACCGGAGTGTTTCATGGGGTGGCGGCGGAACCATGTGGTAGCGGAGTGCCTGGCGTGTCAGCCGTGGCTCCTGGCCGGGAGGCCATGGCTGGCAGACCCGTAAGCATGTCAACGGGTGACGTGTTTGCGGGGGTATCTTCTTCGGAGATAGACTGGTCTGATGCTCTGGCGTGGCTAGCCAGAGTTGACCCGTCTGTGGTTTCGGCCACGGCCGATGAAGATGCGCCCCGTCCGTCGGTTGCGTCGATTAGGACGGGGATTTTGCCCGCGGCCCGGATCCAGTCAGTGGGACTGGATCCACGGTTCATTGATTTGTTGGATGCTATTTATAGTAAACAACTGATGACCAAGGGTCAGCTCCCTGCGGCCTCCAGGGAGGTGCGGGCAAGGTGCCGTATTCCGAGGGGTGAATACGACAGGTATGGTGTAGTCCCGTCGGTCACTGAGGATGACCGATGGGTACTGGGCGTCCAGAGTGCGGGGTCGGGTGGTCCCGGTCCGGCACTAGTGGATAAAGCCCAGGTACACCAGGAAGAAGTCCTGGCCCTATGCGATGAGGGTGTGAGGGCAGCCATGAGCGCTGTCAATCACTCCTATCGTCTACTTCAGTCGGTGTGGGCTGAAGCGGGGGCAGGCCACCCTGTGCCACCTGTGGCGCTATCGTGCGTTAATGACGGCTTGGTGCTGTCAATGGACGCATTGGCAAGGGTGCAAGCGCGTGTGACGAAGTCCAGGAGGCAAATGGTCATTGACCATATGCGTCCGGCTACGGCAGTCAGGGAGCGTCTTCTTGGGACGCCCCTGACAGGGCCTAGCATCTTTGGTGGCCAGGCGCGGGCCATCTTAGAGGACACCGCCAGTATTGCGCAGAATCGGTTAGCGGTGAATCTCCAGCTAGAGCTGGTGCGGCAAGCGCACGCACTAGGGGCTGTGGGCAAGCCGCTAACCGGACAGCCTTCGAAGAAACAGAAGAAGCATAAGGGCAAGGCGAAAGCCAGGCCTATTGCGACTTCTGTTTCGGCTGGGTTTTCTGAGCCGCCGCCGGCAAAGAAACCCAGGAAGGCTGTAGAGGCGCCTACCCTCCCCAATGTTGCTCCTGACCGCCCTAGAGGTGGTAAGGGCAAGGGGAAGGGTAAGGGTAAGGCCTCAAAGGGCGGACAGAAGGGGCCGAAGCGTACCTGAGGGTACGCAAGCTCCCTTCATATCCGCCTGGACCGCACCTGTGCGACAGGAACAGCGGTGCCAGTTATACCCGTCGTACCTAGAACGAAATGGTTCTCACTCTCTCTCGTTAAGAAAGGGGGGGGGGGGGCGGACTGCGAGCCGGACAACCCCGTTAGACGTCGAGGCGTCTATGGTGGGTGGAAGGCTCATGCGTTTCGTCGAGGTTTGGCGAGGTGTGACGTCAGACAGTCTGGTCCTGGGATGGTTATCCCAGGGTTACATGCCGGAGTGGTGGGACTTTCCGCCACAAAATCTGTCTTTGGCACCAGTCTGGACACCCGTACCAAGGGAGCCAGACAAGTTAGAAGCCGTTCAAAAGGAAGTGTCGGGTTTGCTTCTGAAGGGAGCAATAAAACCAGCAAACCGGAACACTCCAGGCTTCTATTCAAACATGTTCCTTGTCCCCAAGAGCACGGGGGGATGGAGACCCATACTCAATCTCAGGCCATTAAATTGGTTTATCCATACGCCTCGGTTCCAGATGGAAACACCGAGGTCGGTAATGGCGGGATTGAGGAAAGGAATGTGGTGTGTATCGATCGATCTGAAAGATGCATATTTCCACATTCCGATCAATCGGAGTTGGCACAGGTTTCTGAGATTTGCGTTTCAGAATCAAGTATGGGAGTTTACAGTTCTCCCGTTTGGCCTGTCGACAGCTCCGAGGGTTTTCACAAGAGTGGTCCTTGCGGTGACAGCGTTTCTCAGAAAAGAGAACGTGGCGCTACACACCTACATAGACGACTGGCTGCTCAAGGCAGACTCGGCAGCCAGGTTGAACGTGGATACTGCTCTGACTCTGAAGTTACTTTCAGATCTAGGCTGGATAGTCAACAAGGAGAAATCCGAGTTGACACCCACTCAACATTTCGTTTATTTGGGAATGCGATTCGACCTCGAGGAGGGCAGGGTTTACCCGTCAGAGCCCAGAGTGGTGTCTCTGTTAGCCATCCTCGGGAGTTTTCGAGTGGGAAACCACATTCAGGCGAGGCGGTTCCTTCAGATGCTGGGCATGATGGTCTCCATGGAGCAGGTTATCCCGTACGCTGCTCTAATGCGAAGACCTATCCAGTTGTATCTGATGTCTCTGTGGAAACAGAGAACAGAACCCCTGTCAAAACTGGTGCCAGTTTTGGAGCCGATAATATCGCATCTTCTATGGTGGAAACAGCGTCAGAATCTCCTAATAGGGGTTTCGCTGCACCTACCCCACCCCCAGCTGTCCGTCTACACGGACGCATCGCTGGAAGGGTGGGGTGCCTGCTTGGGAGAACACCAAGTCTCGGGCACATGGACTCTCCCGGAGAGTCAGCTGCATATCAATCTGTTGGAAATGATGGCAGTGGAACTGGCGTTGGAAGAATTCCTTCCGATGATCAGGGGCAAGGTGATATTGATACGGTCGGACAATTCGACAGTAGTATCATATATAAATCGCCAAGGAGGGACCAGGTCGCCCACCCTGTGCATCAGGGTGTGGCACTTGATTCAATGGTGCAGGAATTACTCGGTTGTTTTGAAAGCAGCTCATATTCCTGGCCGATTGAACATTCTGGCGGATGCTTTGTCTCGCAGACAGAGAATTCTGCCAACAGAATGGTCCCTCAACCCTCCAGTTCTACGACGGATCTTCGAGCATTGGGGCAAACCCAACGTGGACTTGTTCGCCACAAAGGAAAATGCTCAAATCATGACATATGTCTCGCCGATTCCAGATCCAAATGCCGTCGATACAGACGCTCTGGCGATAAGCTGGAGAGGGATGCACGCTTACGCGTATCCACCCACCATTCTTCTACCGAAGGTATTGGTGAAGGTCAGGGAGGAACCGTGTCTGGTCCTGTTAATAGCGCCGTATTGGCCAAGCAGGGCGTGGTTCACGGATCTTCTAGATCTGCTGGTGGAAAATCCTGTGCAGTTGCCCGAGATTCCGAACATAATCTCCCAGGCGAAGGGACGCTTCCTACACGAGCGTCCCGAAATGTTCAAATTGACTGCGTGGATGTTGTCAAACAACGTTCCACGTCGGAAGGCTTTTCTCGACAGGCTGCTGATTTCATCGCAGCTGCGAGAAGGAGGTCAACCTTCAAGTCATATAACAACAAGGTTAACAGATTTGCAGACTGGTGTGAAGAAAAGGGTATTGATACCTTTCAATCCACTATTCAGCAAATAGCAGATTTTCTCTGTGAGCTGTTCTTTACAGGACTAGCTCCCGTCACAATTGCTGGATACAAGTCAGCTCTGGCATCAGTTATCCCTTGTCTAGCCAACAGGGATAGTCCAGAGGTGGCCCAGTTAAACGTGATGTTGAAGGGAATGAGCAATCTCCGACCGAGACAACCGGTAGTCATTCCAGCCTGGAGTCTATCTTTAGTGCTTAATGTACTGGCCAAGCACCCATTCGAACCGTTGCGTTCGACTAGTCTAAAGCATTTGACTCTAAAGGCGGTCTTTCTATTGGCAGCTTCCTCAGCTAGAAGGCGCAGTGAGATCCATGCGCTTTCGGCAGAGAGGAACCGATTTATTGTTTCTGGAGAAGGTCTGCGTCTTCTGCCAAGAGCAGAATTTATGTCAAAGAACCAATCTTTGAGATATCCCGGCAAACCGATCATTATACCGAAGTTAACCAGGTTTGATCGTGATGCCAGTGTCTGGTGCCCGGTCCGTGCTTTGACTAAGTACAAGAAACGGACTGACTCGTTACGGTCGAACGATAGACATTTGTGGATCTGCCATAAAAAGCCTTATGGCGCCGCATCCATGGATACTATCTCTCGTTGGGTGGTCGAATGCATTCAGACTACTCATGAGATGGCGACTGGGCACCAGGTGCAGGGCGTAAGGGCACACGATGTTAGAGGAATAGCCGCCTCGACCGCCCTTTACAATGGTGTTCCGTTAGAGGACATCATGGCCGTTGCACAATGGCACTGTGAGTCCTCATTTACGGATTACTATATGAGGGATGTGTCAGACTCAGCCAATCCACTCGCTTTAGCTGTTTTGAAACGATAGTTAGTGACCACACTGCTTTTCCCCTTTTTTTCACTTTGGTAAGAAAAGAACCTAAAGCAGACATGGTCAAGCGAGAGGATGTCAACCAGATTGTGTCACTGATGGCCGAACCGGTGTATGGTTGTAGGCGGTACGTCTGAAGTCCTGTTATCATAAGGTAATTCAACAAGTGAGAGTTTTTTGTATTATGTATATGTATCATGTTCATTCATCTTATATATTCATGCTCATTCTCAGGCTAATACAAGCGATATGCAGGGAGTAGTTAGCCCTCTTGGCATATTGGTGTTTTCAGGCGAGATACATGTTCGTTAGTTCTCTCCCTTTTCTTAGGAGGAAGAAGGGGGGGGGCTGTGACGCGAATGTGATTCGGTTCCGTAAACTTGACGGTCCTTTTAGGTCTCCGTTAGTCAAGTTTGAAGTCTAAAATCTTTCTCCAAGGGGCAAAATTAGCATGTATGGCTTGCCCCTTCCCACCAGGTTACTGATCAAATCTGGTGTATATCAGAAGTAACAGAATGGTGAGTATTGATCGAAGGAGAATGCAGGAAATGTCAATTTCCCTTTCTCCGAGATCTAACAATACTCACCATTCTGTTACGGACCCAGCCTCCCAGCCCCACGGAGGCAAGCCATAGTTTTCTCTTGTTTGGTGGCTATGCAAACAATATGAGCTCTATGGTAAACGGGTACTCGGCAGTGGGGAGCCGGGTACCCGGTTCCCAGGAGTCGGTAAAGCTTTCTAAGTCTATAATCCTAGAGCCGCTGTCAAGGCCAGCTGTATATCAGAAGTAACAGAATGGTGAGTATTGTTAGATCTCGGAGAAAGGGAAATTGACATTTCCTGCAATCTCCGCCCGAGACAACCGGTAGTCATTCCAGCCTGGAGTCTATCTTTAGTGCTTAATGTACTGGCCAAGCACCCATTCGAACCGTTGCGTTCGGCTAGTCTAAAGCATTTGACTCTAAAGGCGGTCTTTCTATTGGCAGCTTCCTCAGCTAGAAGGCGCAGTGAGATCCATGCGCTTTCGGCAGAGAGGAACCGATTTATTGTTTCTGGAGAAGGTCTGCGTCTTCTGCCAAGAGCAGAATTTATGTCAAAGAACCAATCTTTGAGATATCCCGGCAAACCGATCATTATACCGAAGTTAACCAGGTTTGATCGTGATGCCAGTGTCTGGTGCCCGGTCCGTGCTTTGACTAAGTACAAGAAACGGACTGACTCGTTACGGTCGAACGATAGACATCTGTGGATCTGCCATAAAAAGCCTTATGGCGCCGCATCCATGGATACTATCTCTCGTTGGGTGGTCGAATGCATTCAGACTACTCATGAGATGGCGACTGGGCACCAGGTGCAGGGCGTAAGGGCACACGATGTTAGAGGAATAGCCGCCTCGACCGCCCTTTACAATGGTGTTCCGTTAGAGGACATCATGGCCGTTGCACAATGGCACTGTGAGTCCTCATTTACGGATTACTATATGAGGGATGTGTCAGACTCAGCCAATCCACTCGCTTTAGCTGTTTTGAAACGATAGTTAGTGACCACACTGCTTTTCCCCTTTTTTCACTTTGGTAAGAAAAGAACCTAAAGCAGGCATGGTCAAGCGAGAGGATGTCAACCAGATTGTGTCACTGATGGCCGAACCGGTGAATGGTTGTAGGCGGTACGTCTGAAGTCCTGTTATAATAAGGTAATTCAACAAGTGAGAGTTTTTTGTATTATGTATATGTATCATGTTCATTCATCTTATATATTCATGCTCATTCCAGGCTAATACAAGCGATATGCAGGGAGTAGTTAACCCTCTTGGCATATTGGTGTTTCAGGCGAGATACATGTTCGTTAGTTCTCTCCCTTTTCTTAGGAGGAAAAAGGGGGGGGGGGGCTGTGACGCGAATGTGATTCGGTTCCGTGAACTTGACGGTCCTTTTAGGTCTCCGTTAGTCAAGTTTGAAGTCTAAAATCTTTCTCCAAGGGGCAAAATTAGCATGTATGGCTTGCCCCTTCCCACCAGGTGACTGATCAAATCTGGTGTATATCAGAAGTAACAGAATGGTGAGTATTGATCGAAGGAGAATGCAGGAAATGTCAATTTCCCTTTCTCCGAGATCTAACAATACTCACCATTCTGTTACGGACCCAGCCTCCCAGCCCCACGGAGGCAAGCCATAGTTTTCTCTTGTTTGGTGGCTATGCAAACAATATGAGCTCTATGGTAAACGGGTACTCGGCAGTGGGGAGCCGGGTACCCGGTTCCCAGGAGTCGGTAAAGCTTTCTAAGTCTATAATCCTAGAGCCGCTGTCAAGGCCAGCTGTATATCAGAAGTAACAGAATGGTGAGTATTGTTAGATCTCGGAGAAAGGGAAATTGACATTTCCTGCAATCCACTCGCTTTAGCTGTTTTGAAACGATAGTTAGTGACCACACTGCTCTTCACCCTTTTTTCACTTTGGTAAGAAAAGAACCTAAAGCAGGCATGGTCAGGCGAGAGGATGTCAACCAGATTGTGTCACTGATGGCCGAACCGGTGAATGGTTGGAGGCGGTACGTCTGAAGTCCAATTATCATAAGGTAATTCAATAGTGAGAGTTTTTTGTATTATGTATATGTATCATGTTCATTCATCTTATATATTCATGCTCATTCCCAGGCTAATACATGGAATATGCAGGTAGTAGTTAACCCTCTTGTCATATTGGTGTTTTCAGGCGAGATACATGTTCGTGAGTTCTCTCCCTTTTCTTAGGAGGAAAAAGGGGGGGGGCGTGACGCGAATGTGATTCGGTTCCGTGAACTTGACAGTCCTTTTAGGTCTCCGTTAGTCAAGTTTGAAGTCTAAAATCTTTCTCCAAGGGGCAAAATTAGCATTTATGGCTTGCCCCTTCCCACCAGGTTACTGATCAAATCTGGTGTATATCAGAAGTAACAGAATGGTGAGTATTGATCGAAGGAGAATGAAGGAAATGTCAATTTCCCTTTCTCCGAGATCTAACAATACTCATCATTCTGTTACGGACCCAGCCTCCCAGCCCCACGGAGGCAAGCCATAGTTTTCTCTTGTTTGGTGGCTATGCAAACAATATGAGCTCTATGGTAAACGGGTACTCGGCAGTTGGGAGCCGAGTACCCGGTTCCCAGGAGTCGGTAAAGCTTTCTAAGTCTATAATCCTAGAGCCGCTGTCAAGGCCAGCTGTATATCAGAAGTAACAGAATGGTGAGTATTGTTAGATCTCGGAGAAAGGGAAATTGACATTTCCTTCATTCTCTGCTTCTGATGGGTGTTCCACTGGTAAAGTCCTCCCCTCAGACGATCATCTTCACAGATGCTTCTCAGGAGGGATGGGGAGCGGTCTGGGACTCCCTGTCGGTTTCCGGTCTTTTGTCCCTGGAGGAGTCGACAGCTCATATTAACATTCTGGTATTGTGGGCTGTCAAGAAGGCTCTCGGTCGGTCAATCGACAATGGTCTCTTATATCAACAGGCAGGTGCGGTTCAAGGTCATCCCTCCTTTGTCTGGAAGTGTGGAACCTTCTCTTATGGTGTCGCAAGAATCAGATTTTTCTAGTCTCTTCCCATGTCCCAGGCAGTCTGAATTTTCTTGCGAACCAACTGTCACGTCCCAGCAAAATCGCCTACACAGAGTGGCAGTTAAAGAGGTCGGTTGGCAAAGTGATTTTCAGTCTTATGGATCGTCCTCTAGTAGATCTGTTGCGACATCTCTGAATGCCCAGATCTCCTCTTTCATGTCTCCTTTTACGGACAGTCAGGCCCTGGCGGTGGATGCCCTGTCTCAGTCCTGGACAGGACTTCGCTTATGCGTTCCCTCCAACGATTTTGACTCCATTGAAGAAGGTCAAAGAACAAGTCTGCGAGATTCTTTTAATAGCTCCTTTTTGGCCAAAGAGGATTTGGTTTGTAGACCTTCTAGATCTCCTGGTAGACTTCCCTCATCTTTTTCCAGTCTCCCAGGATCTTCTGTCTCAAGGAAGAGGTCTTTGTCATCATCTAAACCCAGAAATCTTCAGTGTGTGTGTTTGGAGAATATCGAAACTAAAGTCTACGAGAATAAAGTTTCTTTAAGATCTCCAGTAATTATTGATTCTTTCAGAAGAGAGTCGACCTGCAGAGTTTAGAAGTGTCGACTTAAAATCTTTGGACAATGGTGTTCAGACCAAGGTCTCGTGCCTGATTCTGTTTCTATTCCCCAAGTATTAGACTTTTTAACATATCACTGATTCCTTACATTTATCAGCTAATACGGTTAGGGGATATAGATTTTCTCTGGCATCTTCTCTTCCTTGCCTTCTGTATGCCGATGTCAAGGACACTAAGACCGTTAATAGTTTTTATTAGAGGTCTAGGCAATATTCATCCTCCGCTAGCTAAGCCTTTACCGTCATGGAACTTGGCTTTGATTCTTCAAGTGCTGGCAGGCCGTCATTTTGAACCTCTTTCCTCTATTAGTATTAAACTTTTAACTTTTAAAGCTGTTTTTTCTTGTTGCTGAGGCCTCTGCTAGAAGGCATTCAGAAATTCATGCTCTTTCTGCTGAATGGGACAGATTTATAGTTTCAGGAGACGGTTTAGTTTTATATCCCAGAAGGGATTTTTTATCTAAAACTCAGTCTAACCGGTTTCCTGCTAGTCCGATCATTTTAAAATCATTATCGTCTTTTTCGCCATCCGACAAATTCTGGTGTCCTGTTAGGGCATTAAGAATGTACAAACAGCGAACTGGTTTAAAAAGATTTGATCCGTCCCATTTATGGTTTTCTTATGCGGAAGAGTTAGCTAAGCCGGTCTCAAAGTTTACGATATCCTGATGGATTTGGGAGACGATTAAGCTTTGTTACGAGATTGCTTCTCCGGAACAAATTAATCGCTCCCATATTAAAGCTCACGATGTTAGAGGAATGGCTTCCTCTTTTGCGCTTTTTGCCATTTCGTATTTAGATGAAGTCATGCAGGTTGCAGGATGGAAATCTGAATCCTCTTTTACAACCTCTTATCTAAGAGATCAAAGTGCAGCAGCCTCTTTCTTTCGTAATATTACGATTTTAGCCAAAAAAGCTGAATACCATTTACCAAGCACATCCTGCCATTTTCGTTAAGACTTGTGCGCCTGTAAGAAATGGTGAGAGTTTATTTTGGTTTTTATTTATCTCTAAGTTCAAGTTTTCCTTATTTGATAATCACAGTGTGATTGATTTAAATGCACTATTATGTTATGTTATTAACATTTGGATATGATTGGTTTGATTTTTATCCTTGTTTGTTGATTCTCAAATCGCCTCCCCCCTAATGTTTTCAGTGGGGCACTGACCAAATCTACGGGCTTAGCAAGTAGGAATGGTAATGGATGTTTTTGTGGTGTAATAACAATCCCCCACAGACCCCCCTTGCGGGTTGGTCTGTTGTTTTATTAACCACTATAAAAACATACTTACCGTTCAATCACTACGATCCGGCCTCAGCCACCCCGTGTGGAATTGATTTGAGAATTTGCCTATAATATTTGGCACTTAAATTCAGAAAAGTGAATCTGTTTCCTATTTGGGCTCCAGTGCGCATGCGTAAGCGCGCTTAGTGACAGGTGTCACTATGGAGTGAGTTCAGACTGGTGCCAGTCTATATCAGTTAATATACTGGAGATGGACCTAACCAGTAACCTGGTTGAGGGTCCATATTATTAGGAATAGGCATAGGGAGGAGTGTATGCAAGCATAAAAATCTTATTCTGGTAGCTAAATGCAGATAATTGATTTAGCAAGTAGTGATTGAACGGTAAGTATGTTTTTATAGTGGTTAATAAAACAACAGACCAACCCGCAAGGGTGTTCTGTGAGGTTTTTTTCGGTACGTGTCCTGTTTAGTGTCCACAGGTGATCTTGGAACGGGCATTCTTAAGTTTCCCTAGTGGTGCGTCTGGCAATGGGCGCCTCTCAAATTACCCCAAATTTTGGAGTTAGTCTCAAATTCGAGCACAGCAACGAAACTTGTCTCAAAATGGAGCCATGGGTCGACTTATGTCAGAACACGTACTTAAGAAGGGTTTTTTTGGTGCGTTCCCCACTCAAGAACAGGTCAATGGTCAGCACAGGATATAGCCATCAATGAGCTAATTGAGAAGCAATATTTGGTGTAAAAATATAACATGTACATGTGTTTGTGTATTTTCAAAACGTGAACAAAAGAAATAAATAATATGTCAACTGACAAACAATATCCATATCAATATATATTTAAACTTAAATAGACTTGAACAAAAACTACTTCGTACACACCAGACTTGCTGTCTTAAGAAATGAATAATATGTCAACTGACATGCAATATCCATATGGATATTTTAAACTGAAATAGACTTAAACAAAAACTGCTTCCTACACACAGGATTTGCTGCCAAACAAAAACTGCTTCCTACACACAGGATTTGCTGCCTTATTAGCGATTCACAAAGTCTGTCAGAATTGTGATTTCAGTGGAGCCCTATAAATCTTCATCATCAGATGCCAGACTGTCCTCATCACCTGAAGATATCTTCTCCTCATCGCACTCCTTGATACCAGTGCTTTGGTTTGGGTGTCGCAAGACGCAATATTCTGACATTTTGCAGAATGACTCGAATCAGAATTTATATAGCTACGTCATAAACACAAATCTAGATATTAATTTTAGCCGTCATTGAATTTATTCATTTTGGTGATGAAAAGTCATGTAGACAGAAAAGTGTATGAACCTGTTTAATATTGTTAACCATCCAAGCTTCATGAATGCTATTTACAAATATGGAATTACTGGTATGCTGTGGTCCAATCTTGACAGCATTTACACTTGTCTTGTATTGGCGCAGTGGTCAATTGGAAGGGATGTGTTTCCAGTACTTTTCCGAGAATCAAGGAACCTGGCAAGGTGGCGAGTCGTCGACGACAGATATATTCAATAGCAGAAGTAATGGTGGATGCTTTTATTTGATGGATTTTGAAGCCGAAATTGGAGTTATATAGGTTTTTGGGTATGCCGATTCTAAATTTATCACTTTCGAAACTGTCGGATAAACAGTTTGGTGGCTATCTTGGCTCTTGTTCCCACCCAAAACTCCCATACTAAAGCAATTGGAAATGTAAAATGTTTTCTTGGGAATCGAAGGGTCGATTTCATTTTTATTTGGCAGTGAGCGCCCTTACAGCTTAGAGATCCAAGTTTGTTCAAATGAAACCAATCAGGCAATTTGGCCATCTTGGATTTTGGCATATTTTTTGTAACGTCTAAAATCTATTCAGTAACTGGTTGGTGGGGTAGGGGTGGCGAAGGATCGATTCAAAACTCATAAAAGATCAGCTAGGGCTATAGATGAGCTAAGTTTGTTCAAGGGAACTTTATTGGACAAATGCTTTGGTGGCCATCTTGGATGACCTAGTTTTCGCGAAATATGTATGGTGTTTGGAGGACAAAATTTTGTCACGTAGATTTCGAAGCCGAAGATGGTTTAAAATACCTTTTGGGTAGGCTGTTTTCAAATTTGCCTCTTTCGAAGTAGTTGGATTGGCAGCCATCAAAAACTCATAAGCCATTGTAAATTTAAAATGTCTTCTCGAGAGCCACTGGGACTATTTCAATTATAAAGCTCCAAGTTTGTTCAAACGACCCCAATACAGTGATCTTGGATTTGGGCCCATTTTAGAAATGTCTTTAAAAATCTTCAAAAATGCTTGAGGTGATGATTCATAATTCATGAAAGATGTAGGGCAACAGCAGAACCAAGTTTGTTCATGAGAGCTTGATTGCCCAAATGCTTCGGCAGCCATTTTGGATGACCTAGTCTTCTGAATTGCTGAACGGATCGGGTTGAAATTTGGGAGATATGATAATGCCACTAAGAGCCGCAATTAAAGGTTGCTCATGGGAAGTTTATACGTAAAAAAACATGGCGCCGTGGACCAATCAAAATGTAGCGTGTTTGGCGGCCATATTGGATTTCATTAATTGATTGATTTTGAAAATGATTCAATTAGGTTTATATAGGTTTTGGGTATACTTATTTCAAATGTGTCACCTGAAACTGTTGAATACATGGTTTGGCGCCCATTTTGGATAATTTTCCCACCAAAAATCTCATACTAAAGCAATAGGAAATTTAAAATGTCTTGAGAAGCACTGGACCGATTTTAACCAACCTTGCTAGGACACATCCTTGTTCTTAGGGTTCTCCTTATATGTGATGATCTTTCTAGTTGAAATGTCTATGTTCCAGCTGAGCCATACAAGCTATGTCCCTACTCCCTAGTATTAGTAGTATATTTGTTTTCTTCTCAGATGCCTCTAAGCACTTCCTTTCTACCATTGGCTGGCAGAGTGACCAGAGCATGTGGACAGCCACTGCTGACGCCACACAAGGTAATAGAGGAATACAGTTTATCAACCTATCATATGATGTCATAATCAACGGCGTCACATGTAGACTGACGCCATAATCAATTACGGCATGATTGACACGATTTAGTCCATCATAAATGCTTAATAGCCCGCCTAGTTACAAGTACGAATTGTATGTCTTTAATAAACCCTTTCTTGTCAAATTTGTTCAAGAAAATCTATATATTTATTTTGTATTTTCTAAAAGGTACCGCTGCAATGACCAGCCATTCCAGTTGTAATATTTCAAAAATACTCTTCACTTTACTTGCAGGTGACATTCCTCAAGGTTATTGCAAAGGCTGGTTTAACCCAGTTTAACCATCAAAGGGTGAATAAACATTCTGTAGAATATTTTGGAATTAATTTTCCATAGGCACCAACAGCACCCAGTCAAATTAGTTTCAACATATTAAACGGGTTTTTTATCCCCCCACTTCTGGAAGATGGGGAGGGATATAGTGATCAGCATGTCTGTCTGTCCCCGTCTTGTCAATGCAACTCCTCTTAAAGTTTAGTTACAATTCTTTTGAAACATGTTAAATCTAGTCATTACCATCTGAAGATGGGCATGTGCTTTTTTCGCGGCCAAAGAATTATTCAGTACAGAGTTATCACCCTTTAAATATCTTAAAGCCAGTACATGTATAAACTGCATTGCCAATCATTTCTTGTCAACGCAACTCTTTTGAACCTTGGTAAGTGTTATCATTATGACAGGAAAATGTGCATGTGATATCCGTATACTTGTATGTCCATCCGTCTGTCCAAAATGTATGTTTGTCTGTCGGTCCATCTTTGTCAACGCAACTCTTACAGTTTAAACTTTACAATTATTTTGAATGTGCTAAATCTAGTCATTGCCATCTGAAGATGTGCATGTGCTTTTTTCGCGGCCAGAAAATTATTCATTATAGCGTTATCCCCCTCTAAATACCTTTAAGCCGATATATAAACTGCAATATCAATCATTTATTGTCAACACAACTACAATTTAGCTGTGATTCTTTTGAAACTTGGTACGGGTTCTCATTACCACTAAGATGTGCATGTGCTATCCATATGCCTGTACATCCATGCGTCTGTATAGAATGTATGTATGTCAGTCGTTCAGTCCGTCCGTCTCTGACAATCATTTCAAGAGTCAACGCAACTCCTACAGTTTAGCTATGATTCCTGAAGTCTCTGTTTGATTCACATTAAAGGGATATTCCACTGGGGGATTTTATGCATCTAACGTAAAGTACTAATTTTCCGCATTAATTTGAAACCAAGAGCACAATTTTATGCCAACAAATAAAAAAGATATCCTCAATTTAAATTGCTAAAGTAACCAGTAGATAGATGCGCCATTTTGGACAAGCAGCTGACGTCACCGACACACCTACTCTGTTTGCCTGATCGAGGATAGCCATAACCAGGGGAGGTAAATCTTGCATCTCGTGGATAATTAGTGTACTGGCTAAACAACTGACACTTTGGAGGAAATTAAAGTGCAATTAGTGTCCCGATGATCACGCCAGCCATTGTAGTGCTAAATTGTCAAAAATTGTTTTCTTATGGGCAATTTGTATTTTTTAAAAACATTGAAGGGTTATGCCAGGAGCGTGTTTGCAATCACCCAGCTACAACAAATTCTTGAAAAATATGTTAGTTGAATAAATGTTGAATGTAATTTCTCTGAAAGCTGTTTTTATTGCAACTTCTGCTTCCAGTCAAATTCCAGTTTCAAAATATTCAACAGGCAGTAAATATGGGTCAACATTTAAAAATTTGGGATCAATTAGTAAACTCTTTCAAGGACAGAAAAGCAGAAAGCTTAAAATTTACCCTGCATAGGCATATTGTGTGAAACTAATTGGTTTGGAAACTACGGCAACATAACGCCAGGAAAATTTAATTCAGAATGTTCAACACTCAGCATGGTTATTTTAAAATTGGGAGTAAACGTTGTAAATGATTAATAACGCTGGAATTCAATAGTGTGAAAGCACTAAACTACTAATTATGTCTAGCGTACACGTGTCATTGTTTACTAGCTGTCACCTACTATCGTCTACGAAGTAAGCCGCTAAGCGGTTGCCTATAATTGACTGACCGGGCAATCAGCGACATCGTTTCATTTTGGTTTGCGAATCCCGTTTTACAATTGATGCAAGCAAATACGACGTTAATTGTCGAGTTTGATTCTGTTATATTAAAATTAAGTACCGCGCCTTTTGTTTTGAAATGCATGACACATTATTTTAAAATTATACAGACTATATGTTCTAAACTTGTGTCATCCAAATTTAAATGTTGAAGATATCCATCCAGTGCCGATGTTATGAAGCCATCTTTCAGTTAGCCCCTTTTCATGCGGATGCTTCTGTGGATCTGGTATCTGAACATGTGAATTTCCGTACCCTTTCCATGATCGTTTCTATTACTGCAAGCCCATGCTTGACATGCGGACATGATGCGATTTAACCATTTCACGCCAGCACTGGCCTCTGTAATCGTCAAGTTGAGGACGCAGGTCAAAAGAAGGCTATTTTGAGAATTTACAGTAACCGAACCAGCCATTCCAGTGGCAAATTTTCAAAAATAGTCTTCGCTTGGCCTGCAAATGGCCATTCAATAAGGAAATATTCTGATTTTCCTGACAGAATTTTGTCATTAAAAGGTTAATTAATATTCGGCCTTCATAACGCAAAGTAAACAGGTAAATCTAAAAGCGCTGGAGATATTTTGCTGGTGTGTCGTTGACGTCATAATCTCGCGGTTTCTCGCTCTCGTTTCGAGAAAATGGATGCGCCCAGGAGTCACGTTTTCGAGCGTTTTGGGCATATTCATTTTATTTATTCTCGGCAATGGAACAGTGTATTTTATATTTTTTTGCGGCAACTATTTCGGATTATAGTATATTTTTAGTTGACTTATTCCCGATTTTCACTGGAATTTCCCTTTAAGGGAGTCTACTCCATCCGGAAACCTGGACTAGAATAGAGTTGTGGTTCTTGCATTAGAAGGCATTAAAATCAAGATTAGAAATCTTTCTCATGCTAAATGTAAGTAGATTTATTTAGCAAGTAGTGATTGAACGATAAGTATGTTTATGTGGTTAATAAAACTACAGACCAACCCTAGGGGGAGGGGGGGGTGGGGTGTTTCTGTGGTCGTTATCTCCCCTGAAATACTTCAAATTCATCAAAATTGTCTTGTTCGTGCCAGATCTTGAAGAATTTTGAACCTATGCTCTCAATTCCTTTGTCACTGGATATATTGCTTGAAGAAGCAGTGCTATGATTCCATTTTGAGGAAATTCATCGTTATTTTCCTGAGTTATCTCCCTTGAAAAACTTAAAATTCACCAAAATTCTCTTAATAGTTGAATGGAATTGAACATGCACTTACAAATCTATCTTTCTTTAAGGCGCGATGCAGTCACGACTTAATTTTTCATTGATTAGTTTTTCTAAAATATTTTCCTTTACAATTAACGTTACATGTATGTCCACTCTTGATGTATGTTTATCTGAAATGTTTAGATCCGGTGGGATATACCGTCTTCTGATGGCCTTCTTAAAACCTCCAAAAAGAAAAATCAAAATTTCACCGGTTACACTAAAACCAAATTTCCGGTTACACTAAACAAACATTTCAAAACCAGGTTACACCAAAATTATTTCTGGTTACAGAAATTAGCACATCTGGTTATACTGAACACAAATCTGGTTGCAAAATGAAATTTCCGGTTACAAATACAACCTTTCCGGTTACAAACTAAAATCTCTGGTTACGATTTTCTCTGATCCTGGTTACACCAAGGAGCAACTCCGAGAGTATAAAAGCAAGTGCAGAACAGAGCACTAACATTCGGATTTCGATCCAACTTGATTCAACAGCTTACCTGTATAGTTTTCAGGAAATAGAGATTCAGGGAGGGCAGGGAATGATTGATCCCAACACGGGCAAAGCCGAAGCTTAGCTAGAGATTGGTGCGACATAGCTAAAAACTGGATTCCTCCATTTAAACATTGTCTCTATTCGCCTCTCCGTGACTAGTATATATGAAGATAGTAATGTTTATCAGCTCTACTCTCAATGTACTTAGGATCGAGGGATCCATATCTAGCTATGTCATACCCATTTCTAGCTAAGATCCACCCCCACTTTTTTTAGTGTTGGATTTGATTTGAAATGTGAATTCCCTGAATCTAAATTTCAAGTTAACTATACAGGTAAGCTGTTGAAAAATTGGTTTCAAAATATCCAACAGAAATTGTAAAAACAATTTGTACATTTCGTTATACACTGTTCGATTTTCTTGATGTACAACATACATCATTTTGATTGTGATATCAGATAGCATATGAGATATTTGATTATGACATGAGGAGTGATGGATCAGATCCCTCCATTATGGTTGGTGCAGGTCATATGGATCGTAAAATGTATTTGAGAATCTGAGAATTTACTATTACGGCCTGAAATGATGGAAAATCAGTGTTTTTTCATAAGTTATGGGAAGTTAGCCATAGAGCTGTGAGATATTTATTTTCTGTACGGTATCGGTAAACAATATCAATGACAATTTTGATTTACCCTACTAAGCAAACCTCGAAGTACAGAAATATCAATATTGAGAAATATTCAGATTTTTACATTAAATCCAGATAAATCTTTGATATCGAATAGTAAAACATTAAATGTGGTCAGTCTTGTTTAAATCCTGGCACCCATGCGCTGAAATATAATAATTTTTTGGATGGTGGCCACTGTTGAGTGTTGACCAGTGATGTTTATATCACATGTTCATCGTTTGTTCTCCGGAATTCCAAGGGCAACCTCCGACTTATTTGATCATGGTCAGTAGAACCCGAGTGATCTCGCTGGACACACACAGACACAGGCATTACCTGTAGGTAGACAGACAATGTAAGAGGGATCCATTTCTAGCTATGCCCTGCCCTTTTCTAGCTAGGCCCTGCCCATTTCTAGCTATGCCCTGCCCATTTGTAGCTATGACCTGCCCATTTATAGCTATGCCCTGCCCATTTATAGCTATGATCTGCCCATTTCTAGCTATGCCTTGCCCATTTCTAGCTATGCCCTGCCCATTTCTAGCTATGCCCCACCCATTTCTAGCTATTCCCCACCCATTTATTGCTAAGCTTTGCCCCCTTTTTAGACGTGTTGGAATCGATTTGAACTTTTGAAACCTGAATTTCCAGTATCTAAATTTTAAGGTGACTACAGGTACCGTTAAAATTCGACTAAAGGACGCATTCTTTTTGTCATATTACATGTTCTAGGAAGTGGGTCCTATAATCGAGTACAGTCTTTGAGCACATTTTTTTGGTCAAGTTTCGTAAAAAAAAACCTAAATGATACCACGGAAATTGAACCCATTTTCGCACAGTATAAATTCTCGCCGCCTTACGACTATGTTTAATGTATACCTCAAAACATCATTGCAGAAGTGAAATTATTAAATTGGAGGGCTTAAATAGTGCGTATCCATTAATAAATATCTTTTATTACATCAAAATTAATCCTGAATTTGACATAAAATGGTGTCCAGAAAAGATATAAATCATGTGATTCGCCTCCAAACGCAAAAGATTGTTTTTAATTAGAGCGAGTTCTCGGATAAAATATTCTGGACTCAGAACTCTGAATACTATATATTATCATTGCGCGATAGGAACTAAGTATTGTACTTTAGGTTTGATCCGTACCTGTTTGATAACAAATTCCCGTTAGTGTATAAGATCTCGTGAGAACACAGCGCCTCCAATCGCAAAAGAGCCAGCGGCTCGCCAACATAAGAAGCGCTTTATTATATCATTTTAATTCTGACTCCGTTTTGGATCATTTAATGTTGGTCGGCATTACAAAATTAATGCGCAGTACGAGAGTAATCACTGTTCCATTATTAATTTTTTCTTAAGAGTAATATTTTTTCTCTGTTTTGAGATTGTCAGATATTAGAAGAATTCTAGTAAACACAACTGCTGATCTTACCACATTCCTAGTATCACATGATTTCCATATTTTCTAGGCGACATTTTATGTAAAAAATAGCATTGATTTTGATGCAATAAACGATCTTTATTCAAGATACACGATATTTAGGATGTCCCATTAATTATTTCACTTCCACGATGAACTTTTTGAGGCGTACATTAAATATAGTGGTACGGCGGTAAGCATGTGTATGGAAATTACTAGCCTCCTTTCCTCGAATTAAAATGCTAAGCTGTTGAATATTTTAAAACTAGTTTGAGGGGTGGGGGGGGGGGGGTGGTGTGGCGGCTGTTGCTGCCTATGACAGCAACAGCTCCTTGCCAAATTAGTTTCAAAATTATATAATTCACCAAAATATATAATTCGCAGACTTGTGACAGAATTTTCAAATTTTGTGACTTAACTTTGCATCATATCTGATAATTAAGCTCTGCTGTTTTTGCACAAGTTTTAGAATCGATTTATGTACTTTGAATTCTGAATTACCATAACAATAAGGCCGAACAAGGTCTACCAATCAAACTTCTCGAAATATCTTCAGAAAGTGTTTCTACATAGACAATCCTGCTCATTATTTTGAGAACAATTTGTTTGAAAGTTGTTGCACCAAGGATTTTCTGCCAAATCCTTTTGAAAACTTTAGATCGTGATGCTTGCATTGTCTGATACTGTTTTCTCGAACAATTTGATTTATATATGTTTTCAGTCAAATTGTTAAAAAAAAAATCTATCTTAGCACGTTTGCACCTCTACTATAGGAGATACACAATTAGAATCAAACTACTATACCGACTTACAATGTACTATGTGCTATCAAGGGAGCTGTACAATGATTAGCATTACAGGAATGATTTTATACTGAGCATTGATCAGAAGCGAGAATAATAGAATCTCAAATAATGGCGGCTACAAATTTCAAACTAAAGTGATGGCTGATGATCGTCACTGAATTTTTCCAAATATTTTCTAATCTTATTGCTTCAAGATATCTTTTACCCTATGACTGTTTAGAAAATATCCTTTAATGGTCAAGCCGGACAAAACTGGCATTCTTGACCAATGTCCCTTTGGAGGCCAAGAGAAGACACCATGAAGTTCACCACGTTGTTGCCAACCAGAAGCTCGCAGGTGACTCATGGGGGTTGACAAAGTTGCCAGGATGCAGACTTTTAAAGAGTAAATGAACTTAGTCATAGGAGATAATCTTATAGAAATTATGGGGCTCTGACAGGGATTACCTCCCCTGACTACAGAGGATCTATGATTCTCTGCTACTTATAGAAAAAAGGATTATTAATGATCTTAAACGGTAAGTATAAGGTAATAAAATGATAGACAACCTACCTTCTACATGGAAAAGGGTGTGTCAGTGTCTTATTCATTATCTCCCATGAAATTTTTATTTACTACATGTATATTTGCTGTAGTAAAGTGGCACTATTGTAGACGAGTTACAGGTGTTCTGTGCTTTATATATTGCACCAAAATAATTGGCACAGTATTATGTGATGGCATCTTGTAGACGGGCAGAGTGGTTTCCTGAGGATATCTCCACTACCGTTTATTGGATCACTTTGAAACTTCATAGTTTGATTGGACTAGATCTGGGGAAGAAACGTTTTGAAATCGACAATGGTCTGAAATCAAAGATGTTCGCCAGCCACTAGTAGCCATCTTGAAAACTGGTTTCTCCTTCGACGAATACCTACCATTACATTACTTATTAGGGCCCCGCGCCAGAAGGTGCGGAAGCCCTATAGTAATCGCCGCGTCTGTCTGTCTCTCTGTCCATCCACAAAATCTCGTAAACAGCATATCATACAGAACCGCTTAAGATATTTTAGTGATATTTGGTATATGCCACAGTTTAGATACGCAGATGTGCCTTTTGAAGGATTCACCATTATTGGTCCAATATTTTTCATGAAAATAGGCTTTTTAATGCAAAAACTCACGATTTTTGTCAATTTTCTCGTAAACATCATATCATACAGAATCGCTTAAAATAATTTAATGAAATTGGGTATATGCTTCAGTTATGATACGCAGATGTGCCTTTTGAAGGATTCGCCTTTATCGGTCCAATATTTTAGGTGAAAATGGGCTTTTTAATGCAAAAATTCACGATTTTTGTCAATTTTCTCGTAAACACCATATCATTCAGAATCGCTTAAAGTAATTTAATGAAACTTGATATATGTCTCAGTTATGATACACAGATGCGCCTTTTGAAGGATTCGCCTTTATCGGGTCAATATTTTAGGTGAAAATGGGCTTTTTAATGCAAAAACTCACGATTTTTGTCAATTTTCTCGTAAACACCATATCATTCAGAATCGCTTAAAATAATTTAATGAAACTTGATATATGCTTCAGTTATGATACGCAGATGTGCCTTTTGAAGGATTCACCTTTATCGGGTCAATATTTTAGGTGAAAATGGGCTTTTTAATGCAAAAACTCACGATTTTTGTCAATTTTCTCGTAAACACCATATTCAGAATCGCTTAAAGTAATTTAATGAAACTTGATATATGTCTCAGTTATGATACACAGATGTGCCTTTTGAAGGATTCACCTTTATCGGTCCAAGATTTTGTGTGAAAATGGGCTTTTTAATGCAAAAACTCACGATTTTTGTCAATTTTCTCGTAAACACCATATTCAGAATCGCTTAAAATAAAAAAATGAAACTTGATATATGCTTCAGTTATGATACGCAGATGTGTCTTTGGAGGGATTCACCTTTATCAGTCCAATATTTTGGGTGAAAATGGGCTTTTTAATGCAAAAACTCATGATTTTTGTCAATTTTCTCGTAAACACCATATTCAGAATCGCTTAAAATAAAAAAATGAAACTTGATATATGCTTCAGTTATGATACGCAGATGTGCCTTTTGAAGGATTCACCTTTATCGGTCCAATATTTTGGGTGAAAATGGGCTTTTTAATGCAAACTCACGATTTTTGTCACTTCTCTTAAACACCATATCATACAGAATTACTTAAAATATTTTAATGAAACTTGGCAGGTGGCTTCTTTATGTGAAAATGGACTTACACTATGGTAATCACCGCGTCTGTATGTCCATCCGTCCATCCGTCCATCTGTCTTTCTGTTTGTGCTTGGTCTTTCTATGGACAGAGTATACTTAGCTTACTTATCATGTACATTTTGCTTTATGTCATGTATTATAGTTTACTGATGTACAAACTTAATTATCATGTGATATATATATATCTCACACTTATGGTTCTTACACATGATGTACCTTGTCAAGATATTTTGAAATTGAGTTGTTACTTCATGTATGAAGATACCTCACAATCGTAAGTGTATTTACTACTACATGCATTATCACCAATGGGTTGCTTAAAAATGATAGGGTAGAAGAACACACATAAGGCTACTAAGACAAGGAACAACAATCTCAATTCAAGCAATATTATATTTAACATAAAGTTCTTATTCTCAGATTAAACTGTGTGGCTGCAATACAGACTCATGAAGAAAATATTCAATATAAGTAAGATATTTTTGCTTTATTCAGGAACCTGCTTAATTAACTATTTCATGCTTCTGCTTGTTATGTTCTTTTTCATTTGAGCAATGATGAGACACCTTAATTCTCCATTGAGACACCTTAATTCTCCATTGAGACACCTTAATTCTCCATTGAGACACCTTAATTCTCCATTGAGACACGTTAATTCTCCATTGAGACACCTTAATTCATCAGCTTTGGCTTTAATTCATTTTATTTTTTATTTTTATTTTTTATTTTTTATTTATTTATTTTTTAATATTATGAAGGCTTTGAATAAAATGCTATTTACTACATAGAAAAAGGTATTTTCAGTCATTGCGGGGCCCTCAACAACGTTTTCTAGTTGAATTACAGCTCATCTGAAGCTGTGTCCTAAGAATCTTCAGTTGTTATTACACCACAAAAACATCTATACTGTTCAATCACTAGTTGCTAAATCAACTACTCTGCATTTAGTCACCAGAATAAGATTTTTATACTAGCTCACATGCCTCCATATGCCTATACCACTACATCACACCCTCGACCAGGCTACTGGTAGAGTACACTCCCAGCATATGGCCTGTCACCTGCACATGTACGCGCATGTGCAAAGGAGCCCAACTAGGAAACAGATTCACTTTTCAAATATTCTGCAAGCAGAAATTAGCCAATCTTCCAGACTAAGTTTTTTATATTTGTCTACTGTGTTCAGTATCTTATATGAAGGATCTATATTTTTAATCATGCCTAATATGTAGTATCTGTTGACAAAGTTACGTTTGTTGAATGTTTTATGGATTTCTGATAATTTATTGTTCTCATGTAACTTCGTTACCGGTTTTCGTGGTAGTGAACCATGCCTCCCATTTCATTGTCATCGTCATTTACCCTCTTATTTTTTATGTAGGGTATCTCCTACTATGAATTAGACCTCTACGTAATTCAATCAATATCATTTAAGAGTTCTCTAATGTCTTATTACTCTTTGAGATATTTGAATTCAAAATTTCTGGCCTTTTCTAATCGTGTGCTTTGTTTTTTATTTGGGACTCCTGATTTTTAAAAGTTAGTGTTTTAAGTTCTATGAGGCTGTATGCTTCATTCTTTTATTTTTTTATTTTTCGTGTATAGGAGTCGGTTAAAGCGGTGGAGAAAGTTAAGTGCACTTCAATGAAGTGTGATTGTATTCATTCTGCAGAGTTCTCTGGCCATGTGTGCCTCAAATGTACATCGTGTACGGCGATATCTATGTGCTGGATTTGCAAGGGTTGGTCTCTTGACATTTTTCAAAATTATTTTTTAAGGATTTTATGGCCAAGACTTTGTTGTTCCCCCGATCGCTCCCCCTCCGTTGCTTCTAAGCCTAAGGCTGTTGCGTTTCTAATACTTCTGTATCCGCTCCGCCAGCAACAGAGGAGGGGTCTCTAATTCAGAGGCTATTATGGCCCTATTTACGAGATTCGAATCCTTAGCGACCGTTTTGTCAAAATCTCTGGATGAACACTTTTCTTCGGCCATTCGCACGGCAAAGGACGAGGCATCGGAGTCGGACGATAACCTCCTTCCCTCACGTCCAAACAGGAGGTTCGGTCGCCTAAACCAAAACCAAAAGACTCCAAGAAGAAGCCCAATAAGGTGTCTTCGTGTAAGTCACTGGGCAAATCCCACCTAAATGTTGAGGAAGGGCATTACCCTCAAGCTGTGGTGTCGGTCCCTGATTCATCTCGCTAAATTTTCCATAATTCTGATAGCTGTAAACGTCCAGAGATCGCCAGTCCTTAACCTAGTTCCGTCAGGAAGCTCAGTAGCTTCCGGTCTGCAAGACCCCGTTCTACTTCTGTTTCCGGTTCTCCCATTTCTGGTATGACTTCCCGTCTTGCTTGATATCTGGGTCCCCAGGACCCTGTTAATTTTCTGAATTCCGGTAGGCGGCTTTCCACTTCCGTTTCCGCTTCCGGTGCTAGCTCCTCCGCTTACGCTTAGTTCCGTCAGGAAGCTCAGTAGCTTTCGGTCTGGCAAGCACTTCCGGTCGGTGATTGGTAGCTTCGGCTCCTTCCTTTTCCGGTTTTCAGTCTACTTCCAATTTTCTGAGAAATCCACGTCTGCGAGAGCCTGTTCTGCTTCCGGTTTCCGTTTCCAGTCCTCTCTTCTGATTCCGACTAGGATTCATTTTTTTCGAAAAATCAGTAACTTCCAGTCTAGCTAGCACTTCCGGTTTGTGCGCTATTGGTTCAGATTTGCCCAGTTTCCGGTTTTCTACTTCCGTTTTTCTCATTTCCATTTCCTAGTCTTCAGATTCTCGTATTTCCGGTTCCTCTTCTACTTCCGGTTTTTACTGTGCATCCGGGTCTATGATTCTGTTCAGTTTCCGGTTTTTTCTGGTTTGCGCATTTCCGGTTCCTATTCTACTTCCTTTTTTTTCCTGTACATCCGGGTCTGTATGATCCTGTTCAGTTTCCGGTTTTATATTTCCGGTTTGCTCATTTATGTTTCCTATTCTACTTCCAGATTCGCGTATTTCCGGTTCCAAGATTTTTTTCCGCTTCCAGTTTTCGTTCATCCGGGGACAGGGTCGCGTACGCTTTCAGAGATAGCATTTTCCGTGTTCGTTTTCTTAGGACCTAGTCATCATTTGGCCTAAGAGTTGGTCTTATTTCCATAATTGCTCTGAAGAATCGAAATGTTTAATGGCTGAAAGTCTTCATGCAGAGACATTGCCAGTCTTGAAGTCTCACTTGAAATTATATAGATATGCAGCATTTATACTTTTATCAGTAACAGTAATTCTAGATAATTAAAGACTTCTGACTGGTTGCAGTATGGGATTTTTGTTTAGCTTTTCATATGCGCCTATCGTAGGTTTAAATAGAACACTTAGCCGATAAGGCAGTTGTAGTCTTCTGTCAAGCGTGTATTTTCAGTTAGTCTTAATGTTCCCATGCTTCATTATTTAATATTTTCTTCTTTCGGATTTAGTATTTTTATACCCCACCAAAAGATTTGGCGTGGTGTTATGTAATGGCACCGTCCGTCCGGGCAGGCGGGCGGGCGGCAGAGTGGTTTCCGGATACTAACTCCGTTACCGTTTGTCTAATTGCATTGAAACCTCATAGGGTGGTTGGACTAGGTCTTGGGAAGAAACCTATCGAAATCGACAATGAACCGAAATCCAAGATGGCCACCAGCCACCGGCGTCCATCTTTAAAATTGGTTTCTGAATGATATCTCTGTTACCGTTTGTTGGATCGCATTGAAACTTCATAGGGTGGGTGGATTAGGTCTGGAGAAGAAACCTATCGAAATCAACGATGATCCGAAATCCAAGATGGCTGCCAGCCACCGACGGCCATCTTTAAAATTGGTTTCTGAATGATAACTCTGTTACCGTTTGTTGGATCGCATTGAAACTTCATAGGGTGGTGGGACTAGGTCTGGAGAAGAAACCTATCGAAATCGACGATGATCCGAAATCCAAGATGGCCACCAGTGGCCATCTTTAAAATTGGTTTCTGAATGATAACTCTGTTACCGTTTGTGTAATTGCATTGAAACTTCATAGGGTGGTTGGACTAGGTCTGGAGAAGAAACCTATCAAAATCGACGATGATCCGAAATCCAAGATGGGCGCCAGCCACTGGCGGCCATCTTGAAAATTGGTTTCTGAATGATAACTCTGTTACCGTTTGTCGGATCGCATTGAAACTTCATAGGGTGGTTGGACTTGGTCTGGAGAAGAAACCTATCGAAATCGACGATAATCCGAAATCCAAGATGGCCGGCGGCCATTTTGAAAATTGGTTTCTGGATGATAACTCTGTTACCATTTATCGGGTCGCTTTGAAACTTTATGGAGTGGTTGGACTAGGTCTGGGGAAGAAACCTATCAAGATTGACAATGATCCGAAATCCAAGATGGCCGCCAGCTACCGGTGGCCATCTTGAAAATTGGTTTTCAAATGATAACTCTGTTACCCGTTATCGGATCGCTTTGAAAGTTCATAGAGTGGTTGGACTAGGTCTGAGGAAGAAACCTATCGAAATCGACAATGATCCGAAATCCAAGATGGCCACCGGTGGCCATCATGAAAATTGGTTTCCAGATGATAACTCCATTATCGGTTATCGGATCGCTATGAAACTTCATAGGGTGGTTCGACTAGGTGTAGAGAAGAAACCTATCAAATTGACAATGATCAGAAATTCAAGATGGCCACCAGCCACCATCTTGAAAATTGGTTTCTGTATGGTAACTCGGTTCCTGTTTATCAGATCGCTTTGAAACTTCATAGGGTGGTTGGAGTAGGTCTGGAGAAAAAAACCAAGTGAAATTGACGATGATCCGAACTCCAAGATGGCCGCCAACCACGGGCTGCCATCTTGAAAGTTGTTTTCCGGACGATACCTCCTTGACTGTTTAACGGATCACTTTGACACTTCATAAGGATGACTGGTCTGATGGGTCTGAGGAAGAAAAAAATATTTTCTAATAGTTCTCATTCATTGGTTTGTCATCATGGCGGGGTATTATGCGCCATTTGCGGAGCTCTTGTTATTGGTGTATTTACTTCTCTTTCTGACTAAGTTTCTACGCATCATCTCTAGATACGTAATTTTTCTTTCTTCCGCCTTTAGATGGCCAGTTGTCTTCGAGCCGTTCAGCTTTTTCTCTTGCTCCTTTCTCCCCTTATGTTGGCCGGTTGACATATTTATTTAACCTAAGGGAGTTAATTCGTTGCGCTTATTCTAACGTATTTTTAATCTCGGTTTTTATTCCTGCTTTTCCTTTTATGGGTCATTTCTCCTTTCTTAGTGTCTTTATTCTGGTTGATATTGTTCTTGTTTCCATTCTCTTCTAGGGGTTTCCTCTCTTGATTCTATTTCTTTTCAGTGACTGTCGGTTTTCTTCTCTGTCGTCATGGTTACGGCAAGTCATTTTGCCCTGGTTTCATGTCGCCTCTTTGTCATTTTAGCATTTTTTCTCCCTTTTCGCTATTATTTTCAAATTTGGCTTGCTTCTAGTTTTATCCTTTTACTTAAAAGCTTGTACTTTCCTTACTTCTCGACGTCAGTTTCTCGGCTAGTAAATTTACATTTTTTGTTTTTTCCTTCTACTTCCGGTAACTGTCGATCATCGTCTTTCCCTTTTTTCATTTTCTCCTTTAATTCCTTTCATGATATCTTTATCTTTTTGTAGTTTTCTGGAGGTTTTCTCCTAGATCAGAGTTTATTGTGCTGATCCTTGAAGTTGTCTTTATGCATGTTTATTTCATAGCTTTATTTTTTCTATAGGCTTTTCTGTATTATTCGGTTCCTTCTTGTCATTCTCAGTAGATGGTTTTCAGTTGTTTTTTCTGTTCCTTGGTTTTCTGTCTTGTGGGGGCGGATGTGTGAGATCAGGTTTTCTGTTGTGTAAGTTTAATATCTAAATTAATAGCCTTAAGTCTCATATTTTTTCTTGTCTGATTAGTAGGTTCCTTGAATTATTTTTACATTCTTTCCTCTTTTAATTTTAGTTGTTCTTATAGCGGTCCTTCTTTCCTTTTAGTTCTCCCCCTTCAAGGCTGGGGGGGGGGGGGGGTGATTGTTGCTGATATTACATTTCATTCCATTACTCACATCTTGACGGTTGATTTACATTTTGCATCATGCAAGGCTGTATCTGAATACAATATTTTGGCGCGATTGTAATTTAGTCTTTGATCTTTTTTTCTTTAGTATTATAGGGGCAATTCCCTTTTTTAGTTTGCTTAGCAGGGCATCATTTTTAGGTGAGCAATATCTCACCCTCGCAGCTTGCCTAACTTTCATTTAATAGCTGTCCCTAAATCTCAAATCTTTGTTCACGGTTTAGATATTTTACTTCTTACATGTAAGCGCGGATTTATATCATACACATGTATTTGCAAATTTTCATTCTGCTAAAGGAGCGATCACTTGCTTATCACTGATCATGGAGAGCAATTTTTTAACTCGCCACAATTTTCTAGAAATTACGCCCAGGTTTAGCATGAATCATTTCATGTTATGTAGTTTTCACTTTATTCTTTCTTCTGTTGATATAGTGGGAGTTCTTGCTCTATCGCTATTATATTTTTATTGACCTTGTTCTAACTTCTATATCTGGGTCTCTCTTATTATGTTGAAAGATTTGAGAAATTCTTTTCCATTTGTGGACAGATTTTTACAAGGAAATTTAGATCCAGGATTTAATCCCTCTGCAAAGTTTTCAGCTGCAGCAGGAATTCTTCATCATCTATCAATTCAACAATTTATTCTCAAGTTTCACCCATCTAGGCGTCTCTTTCGACCTGTCTCAGGTCTTAGTCTTTCCTTCAGAGGGTCTGGGTGGGGACAATTTTGTTGGCTCTGGACATTCTGACATCCTCTTTCTCAGTCAGGGCAAGATTGTTTCTCAGGGGTTTAGGCTTGATGGTCAGCGTCGAGAATGTCATTCTCTGTGCGGCGTTGATGAGAGGACCCTTTCAACTGTCCTCTGGAAGCAGTCAGTTCATTTTATTTACCATCAGATTCCCATCAGAGAACACTTAATCCATCATTTAGACTTGGAAGGATCGTTCTCTGGCTCCGATAGGTGTTCCATTAGTCAAGCCCTCTCCTCTAGTGATTATTTTCACAGACACTCCCCAGGAGAGGCAGTGAGCAGTCCGGGTCTCCCTGTCGATTTCTGGGCTTTGGTCCTTGGAGGAGTCGACAGCTTTCATCAATATCTTGGAGTTGTGGGCTGTCAAGAAGGCTCTCCTCTTGTGGTCAAATCGAGTGAGAAGCCTCAGGATCTTGATTCGATCAGCCAATTCCATGGTAGTTTCGTACATTAACAGACAGGGAGGAACGAGGTCTTCACTTCTTTGTATGGAAATTTGGAATCTTCTGTTCTTTCTCGTTTCCAGTCATGTTCCAGGCAGACTGACCTTTCTTGAGGACCAGTTGATAAGACCCAGCTGGTTTATTCACTTTAAAAAAAGTCGGTTTTCAAAGCTATATTTCAGCATCAGGGTCGTCCCCATGTAGATCTCTGCGACATCTCTGAATGCCCAGATCTCCTCTTTCATGTCTCCTTTTCCGGACAGTCAGGCTCTGGTGGTGGATGCCCTGTCAGTCCTGGACAGGAATGTGTGCCTGCGCATTCCCACTAACTTTTTTGATTCTGTTGGTTCTGAAGAAGGCCAGGGACTAGATCTGCGAAATTCTTCTGGTAGCCCCTTTTTGGCCGAAGAGAATCTGATTCATAGACCTTCTCGATCATCTGGTAGACTTTCCTCATCTTCCAGTGTCCCCAGATCTTCTCTCAAGCAAGGGGCGTGTGTCTTCATCCAAATCCAGAAATCTTCAGTCCGTGCGTTTGGAGAATATTGAGTGCCCGGTCCCTAAGATCAAGTTTTCAAGACCTCAGGAAATCCGTGACTCTTCTAGGAGGGAGTCGACACGTCGAGTTTACAAGGATCGACTTAAAATCTTTGGAGAATGGTGTTCAAACCATGGTTTCTTGCCCAATTCTTTTTCTATTTCCCAGGTGTTAGATTTGTATCATATCTTCGATTCTGTACTACTATCAGCTAACACCGTTAGGGGTTATAGATTTTCCTTGGCTTCTTCTCTTCCTTACTTCTTGAATGCCGATATCAAAGATACGAAGATTCTCAAGGTTTTATTAGAGGATTGGGCAAAGTTCGTCCTCCAGTGGCTAAGTCTTTGCCTTCCTGGAATTTGGCCTTAATTCTTCAAGTATTGGCAGGTCACCATTTTGAATCAGTTGGATCTATCAGTCTTAAACATTTGACTCTTAAGGCTGTTTTTCCTTGTTGCTTCTGCTTGAGCCAGGAAAGATCAGAATTTCATGCTCTTTCTGCAGAAAAAGACAGATTTATCGAATCTGGGGTTGGCTTAGTTTTATATTCCAGATTGGATTTTTTATTGAAGACCCAGTCTAAACGTAACTCAGCCAAGCCGATTGTTCTTAAATCTTTATCGTCTTTTTCGCCATCTTAAGTTCTGGTGTCCTGTCAGGGCTTATGATCATGTCGATAGTCACTTACAGGACTGGAGGTATGATCAGCGAACGAAAAGAAGAAGAAAGTCAGGGCCTTAAAAGTCTATAAACGTCGAACCGATTTTAAAAGATCTGCTCCTTCCCCCATGGGTTCCGTATGCGGAGGAGGTAGCTAGACCAGTCTCTAAGGCCACTGTTGCCAGATTGATTTGTGAGACCATCAAATTCTGATTTGAGATTGCCTCCCCTGGCGAGATGAAATTAGCTCATGTCAAGGCTCAACGACGTTCGTGGTGTGGCTACCTCCTTCACGTTTTTCGCCGGCTCATCATTGGACGACGTCGTGCAAGTCGCAGGTTGGAAATCTGAATCGACTACTCTTCTATTTAAATGATCATAGCCCAGCGGCCTCCTTTTTAAGAAATATAACGATTTAAATATAAGAAAACAAGCCAAAGTCCATTTACTAAGCACATCCCGCCAATTTCGCTAGACTGTATGTCGGCCAGAAATGGTGAGAATTTTCTCTTGTTTTGTTTATTTCGTTGAGTTGACAATTTTCCTTGTTTGATAATCACTGTGTGAATGTTATGGATGCTCTATTATGTTATTTTAATAACATTTGGATATGATTTTGTTTAATTTTTACCCTTGGTTTATGATTCTCAAATCTCCACCCACCAAGGGTTATTAAGTGGGGCACTGACCAATTCTATGGGTTTAGCAAGTAGTGATTGAACGGTATAGATGTTTTTGTGGTGTAATAACAGACCCCATGTGTGGGATAGTATGTAGTTTTATTAACCACTATAAAACATGCTTACCGTTCAATCACTACGACCTGACCTCGACCACATGGGAATGATTTGAGAATCTGTTTATTGTGTATCGCAAATATTTGGAAAAGTGAATCTGTTTCCTAGTTGGGCTCCTTTGCGCATGGGCGTACATGTGCAGGTGACAAGGGTCACTGAGGAGTGTGTATAGACTGGTGCGAGTCTCTGATAGGCCATATGTTGGGAGTGTATTCTACCAGTAGCCTGGTCGAGGGTGTGATGAAGAGGTATAGGCATATGGAGGCATGTGAGGAAGTATAAAAATCTTATTCTGGGGTCTAAATGCAGAGTAGTTGATTTAGCAAGTAGTTATTGAATGTATGTATGTTTTATAGTGGTTAATAAAACTACAGACCATCGCACAAGGGGGGAGGGGGGGGGGTCTGTTAGGGGATTTAGAAAGCTTTACTGGAACCAGATACCCGGTCCCCAACAAACGGGTACCCACCACCATAAACCGACATTCTTGTTTGCATGGCAACAAGAACAACAAGCTTTTTGCTCAGGAGAAATTTCTAAGAGTTTTCTGTGTTATTTTTCGGTGCTACTGTGCCTTTTTCTTCCACTGGATTTAACTGGATTAATATGGAGAGCGCTACCGAACCTCGGGTCATATTCTTTTGTATTATTTCTCTAGTTATATGGAGACTTATGTCTCTGAAATGTCATGTGTGTTGCATGTCCCATTTTCTGACCCCGGAACTGGGACTACAACGAGATATGCCAGATAAGATCGCCTCCTTTAAACCCCAACGGCGATCGGGAAGTAATATGAAATATTAGGCGCTTGTCTACGGTCTTTTAACACTAAAATCGGCTTGCGTCGTTCAACCGTGTGGTCCGAGCGGGTGACGTCACACCCTTTTGCTGCTCAGATTATTTGGTCACGGAAATGTTTCATTAATTCGCACATCTTAGTCTTGGTAGCTGCGTGCGCTTTTGTACCAGAAACTTATGAATTATGTCCAGTTATGTGTGTAATCCCGATCTGTTTGCATTGGTCGATGATTTCAAGATTCTTGATTAATATTGTCTTCGGGGACTTAGGATGAGGAGGCTGAAGAGGAGAGGTTGTTGTGGCCTGAGATAGGCTTGCACGATATTGTCCTAGGCGGTATCGCGATATATTGCGGTGAAAAAATCGCGATATTTCGATATATCGTACACCCTATTTTAAGGTATATGAATTCACGGGGTGAATTGGTCTTGGGTTGAGTTGGACTGCATGGTGTGGGTTATGTAGCCGTATCGGGTTTGCTATGAGTTTTCATATCAGATTTAGCCGGATGACTTCTAATTGGTAAATTATAAAACCCTTGAAATCCAGTCGCCAAGATAAAACTAAGACCGATCGTTAATAACACGAAAATAGGACACAATTAATCATTTCTTGCCGCCTTTCCCATTGGCTTAATGTATACCATATCCATCATTGCGGGAGTGAAATTATTATATTGGACAACCTAAATATTGTGTACTCTGTTAAAATCATCGTTTATTACATAAAAATGAATCCTAAAATTTGGCATTTCATCTCGTCTTTGTAAGAATATACAAATCACGTGATATTAGGAATGTACTTTAGATCCATAGACATCTAATGTTTAGATCTGCTCCGAATTTACCGAGTACCCGGTTAATAATAATACTTAGCCTTCAGAAACATCTCGGATAGTTCACCTTGCTTGCTAAAGCATGTATATCATCTCATTTAGCTATCACATTTGTGAACGCACCACCCTCACCTTCAAAACTAGGAGAGCGAGCAATATCACGTGTTTACTAATAATAGGTAGCCTTCAGAAACATCTAGGATAGTTCGCCATGCTTGCTAAAGCGTGTATACCATCTCATTTAGCTATCACATTTGTGAACGCACCACCTCTCGCCTCCAAAAACAGGAGAGCAAGCAATATCACATGATTTATTTATTCCCGTGACGTCATTTAACGTCAAATTTTGGATTAATTTTGATTTTATAAACCATGCTTATTACAAAACAGGCAATGTTTATAGCTTCCCACGTAATAATTTCACTCCCACGATCATGGTTTTGAGGTATACAGTAAGGCAGCAAGAAATTATACCGGTAAATTGTGTTGGATTTTCGTATTAATGTCGTCTTTTAAAGTAATTTTAGAGAATGAACTTCAACTTTTGTTACCTATTCCTAGTATAATCCCACCCCTTTCTCAGAGATGCTGGTTTGGAAATAAATTGAACAGCTTGCCGTAATAGACACCTATGCTACAAATAGACAGAATATGGCATGACAGTAAAATTTTGGCGATATTTCGATTTTTTTTCAAAATCACATCGTAAAAAATCGTGGCTGAAAAAAAAAATCGCGATTTTCGATAATATCGGATAATCGTGTAAGCCTAGCCTGAGATACCACGGGTGGAGCGTATTGAGGACAATTCTGTCCTGGACAAAACCATCCTCCATTTGGCTGGCTTAGCGCAAGCCATGGCAGCCGCTCGGCCCGTAGTTGAAGCCGCACCGGTACCGGGCACCCGTCCAGTGCTGGTTGATTTGCCGCCAACCGACATGGTGATGGGTGTTGCTGGGCAGGCGTGGTACTCGCCTATCTCGCCTGGTCCAGCGGCCACACATGGGGTGCCGTTGGTGCCCGTGTATGGCCACGGTTCTGGAACCCACGAGTATGCACGGTTTTCCGTGCAGACCTACTCTATGGAACAGCCTGTTTCATGGGATGGCGGCGGAACCACGCTGTACTGGTGTTGTTGGCGATCCGGCAGTGGCTTCTTGCCAGGGGCCCGCTGCTGGTAGACCCGTAAGCACATCAACAGGTGATGTGTTTACGGGGGTGTCTTCCTCAGAAGTGGACTGTTCCAATGCTCTGGCTTGGCTAGCCAGGGTGGACCCGTCCATGGTCTCGGCCACGACTGAGGAAGACATGCCCCGTCCAGAGGTTGCATCCATACTGAAGGGGGTCTTGCCCACGGCTCGGATCCAGTCCATTGGACTGGATCCCAAGTTCAAGTTGTTGGAGGCGATTTACGGCAAACAACTCAACGACAAAGAGCCAGCTCCCTGCTGCCTCTAAGGAGGTGCAGACAAGATGCCCTATCCCCATGGGGGGGAGTACGAGAGTTATGGTGTGGTCCCAACAGTTACTGAGGATGACCGTTGGGTTGTTGGTGTCCAAAGTGTAGGAGTGGGTCGTCCTGCTCAGGCACTTGTGGACAGAAGCCAGGCACACTGCGATGAAGTTCTGTCCCTCTGCGATGAGGGGTGAGGGCAACTATGAACGCTGTCAATCATTCCTATCGCTTGCTTCAGTCGGTGTGGACTGAAGCTGGAGCAGGCCACCCTGTGCCACCTGCAGCGCTTTCGTGGTGTCAACGATGGCCTTGTGCTGTCGATGGTTGCACTGGCCAGGGTGCAGGCGCGAGTGACCAAGTCCAGGAGGCAGATGGTCCTTGACCATATGCGTCCGGCTGTGGCTGTCAGGGAACATTTGCTTGGAACGCCCATGAACAGCCCTAGCATCTTCTGTGGCCAAACGCAGGCCATCCTAGAGGACACGGCCATTATCGTGCAAAGTCGGCTAGCGGTGAACTTAGAGCTAGTGCGTCAAGCGCATGCACTAGGGGCTGTATCGAAACCGCTAGCTGCTCAGCCTGCCTGCAAGAAGCAGAAGAAGCATAAGAGCACTTGGGCGAAAGCCAAGCCAGCTTCTAATGCTCTTGTTGGGCCTTCTCAGCCGCCTGCGGCTAAGAAGGCAAGGAAAGCTGTGGAGGCCTCTGCCCACCCTAGTGGTGGCCCTGATCGCCCGAGAGGCAGTAAGGGCAAGGGGAAGTCCTCCAAGGGTGGAAAGAAGGGGGCGGATTGTACCTGATGGTATGGTAGCTCCCTTCGTATCTGTCTGGACCGCGCCTGTGCGATAGGAACAGCGGTGCCAGTCAAACAAAGACCAAAATGGTTCTCTCTCATTAAGAGGGGTTGGGGTGGGAGCGGATCACGAGCCAGACACACACACACACACGCACGCACACATGCACGCACACACACACACACACACACACACACACACACACTTAGGCATCAATGTGCTTAGAGTGGGTGGAAGGCTCATGCGTTTCGTCGAAGGGAGCCAGGCAAGTTAGTCATTCAAGACGAAGTGTCAGGTTTGCTTCTGAAGGGAGCAATAAACCCAGCAAACCAGAGCACTCTGGGCTGCTATTCAAATATGTTCCTTGTTCCCACGAGCACAGGGGGGGTGGAAACCTGTGCTTAAATCTCAGGCCGTTAATTGGTTTATCCATACACCTTGGTTCGAAATGGAAACTCCGAGATCGGTAATGACAGGATTGAGGAAGGGAATGTGGTGTGTGTCTATCGATCTGAAAGATGTATATTTCCACATTCCAATGAACAGGGGTTGTCACAGGTTTCTGAGATTTGCGTTTCAGAACCATGTTTGGGAGTTTGTAGTCCTCCCATTTGGCCTGTCAACAGCTCCAAAGGTTTTCACCAGAGTGGTCCTAGCGGTGACAGCGTTTCTCAGAAGAGAGAACGTGGTGCTTCACACCTACATAGATGATTGGCTTATCAAGGCGGACACGCTAGCCATGTTAGAAGTGGATACTGCTCTGACTCTGAAGTTACTTTTAGATCTAGGCTGGATAGTCAACAACGAGAAATCCGAGTTGACTCCCACTCAACACTTCGTTTATTTGGGGATGTGATTCGATCTCGAGGAAGGCAGGGTTTACCCATCAGAGCTGGTACCAGTTTTGAAGCCAATAATGTTGCATCTTGTATGGTGGAAGGAGCGTGAGACTCCTAGTAGGAGTTTTGCTTCACCTACCTCACCCCAGCTGTCCATGCACACGGATGCATCGCTGGAGGGGTGGGGGCCTGCCTGGGAGAACACCAGGTTTCGGGCACATGGCCTCTCCAAGAGAGTCAGTTGCATATCAACCTGTTAGAAATGATGGCAGTGTTTTTTGTATTATGTGTATATATCATGTTCATTCATCTTATATATTCATGCTCATTCCCAGGCTTATGTGTGTGTGTGTGTGTGTGTCAAGAGCTGGTAACCTTGGCACACTTGTGTTTGAGGCGAGATGCATGTTCGTTAGTTCTCTTCCCTTTTTGGAGAAAGGGGATTGGGGTGGTGAGCGGTGATGCGAATGTGATTCGGTCCCAAACTTGTCAGTCCTTCTAGGTCTCCGTGTGACAAGTTTAAGTTTAGTTTTTTCTCTAGGGGCAAAAGAGGCTTTGTATGGCTTACCCCTTCCCACCAGGTTGCTGACTAGATGTGGTGTTATCAATAAGTAATGTAATGGTAAGTATTGGTCGAAGGAGAATGAAAGCAATTTCAACTTCCATTTTTCTGAGATCTAACAATACTTACCATTACATTACGGACCCTGCCTCCCAGCCCCACGGAGGCAAGCCATGAGTTGTCTCTTGTTTGGTAGATATGCAAACAATATGTCGGCTTATGGTGGCGGGTACCCGTTTGTTGGGGGGCCCGTGTACCCAGTTTCAGGAGCTGTAGAGCTTTCTAAATCTGAAGATTCTTAGGGCACTGCTTCAGATGAGCTGTTATTCAATAAGTAATGTAATGGTAAGTAAGTGTTAGATCTCAGAGCTTTCTTGTGGATATTAATATTAACCCTTTAACCCTCATATCAGCCAAAAATAGCTTCTACAGTGGTCTCGAGACATGTCAATTTGCGGTCTTCTCTTAGTCTGCAAATTGACGTTTTCTCTAAAGAAATTAAAATGTTGTTCAACAAATTCAAGGCTATATGCTATCTTCTAACTGCTCTCATTCTGTGGGTTATTAGCTTTGTGCTGTATTATATGCCATTTGCACCATCAATTGATTTATCATCCATTACAAGTTGAAGATAAACCCCAACAGACCCCCCCCCTTGTGGGTTGGTCTGTAGTTTTAGTTTTATTAACCACTATAAAACATACTTACCATTCAATCACTACGTGCTAAATCAACTACTCTGCATTTAGCCACCAGAATAAGATTTATATGCTTGCTTACATACCCCCATATGCCTATTCCATTTCAATATACCCTCAACCAGGCTACTGGTAGGGTACACCCCCAGCATATTCCCTGAAAGAGACTGGCACCAGTCTGTACTCCCTCCTTGGTGACACCTGTCACTACGCATGCCCGTGCATGCGCAATGGAGCCCAAATAGGAAACAGATTAACTTTTCTAAATTTAAGTGCCAAATATTACAAACAGATTCTCAAAACATTCCAACGCGACGTGGCTAAGGCCGGGTCGTAGTGATTGAACGGTAAGTATGTTTTATAGTTGTTAATAAAGCTACAGATGTTGCCGCAAGGGGGGATCTGTTGGGGTTGTTATTACACCACAAAATCATCTATACCGTTCAATCACTACTTGCTAAACCTGTAGAATTGGTCAGTGCCCGACTTAAAACCCTTTGTGGGTGGAGATTTGAGAATCGTTAAACAAAGATAAAAATTAAACAAATAATATCCAAATGTTAATAACATAACATAATAGTACATCTTAATCAATCACACAGTGATTATCAAACAAGGAAAACTTTAAACTTAAAGAAATAAATAAAACCAAAGAAAACTCACCATTTCTCACAGACGCACAGGCCTAATGAAAATGGCGGGATGTGCTTGGTAAATGGTCTTCAGCTTTTTTAGTTAAAATCATAATATTTCTATAAAAAAAAAAGGAGACCGCTGCACTCTGATCCTTTAAATAGAAAGAAGTAAAAGTTGACTCAGATTTACAGCCTGTGACCTGCATGACCTCGTCTAAAGATGAGCCAGTGAAAAGAGCGAGACGTAGCCATTCCCCTAACATTGTGAGCTTTAACATGGGATAGATTAACTTGTTCAGGAGAAGAAATCTCATAACAAAGTTTGATGGTCTCACAAATCCATCTGGCAATCGTGGCATTAGAGACTGGTCTGGCTACATCTTCCGTGTACGGTACCCATAAATGGGATGGATCAGACCTTTTAAAATCGGTTTGGCACTTGTAAACCTTTAATGCCCTAACGGGACACCAAAATTTGTCAGACGGCGAAAAGGAAGATAATGATTTTAAAATGATCGGCCTAGCTGGGTAACGGTTGGACTGTCTTCGATAAAAAATCCCTTCTGGGATATAAAACTAAACCGTCCCCAGATACGATAAATCTATCCTTTTCGGCAGAAAGAGCATGAATTTCTGATCGTCTTGTAGCAGAAGCAGATGCAACAAGAAAACCAGCGTTAAGAGTTAAAAGTTTTAAACTAATAGAAGCAATAGGTTCAAAATGGTGGCCTGCCAAAACCTGAAGAACCAAAGCCAAATTCCAGGAAGGCAAAGGCTTAGCTACTGGAGGACGAATATTGCCCAATCCTCTGATAAAACCATTAAGAATCTTCGTATCCTTGACACCAGCATTCAAAAGACAAGGAAGCAAAGAAGGCAAAGAAAATCTATAACCCCTGACTGTGTTAGCGGATAACTGTAAAGAATCAGAGATAGGATAAAAAAATCTAACACCTGTGGAATAGAAACAGAATCGGGCAAGAGACCATAGTCTTAACACCATTCTCCAGAAAATTTATGTTGACCCTAGTAAACTCGACGGGTCGACTCCCTCCTGGCAGAATCAATAATTTCTTGAACTCTTGAAGAAACTGACCTCAGGGACTTGACGCTCGATATCCTCCAAACACACAGACTGAAGATTTCTGGGTTTGAATGAAGGCACATTCCCCTTACTTGAGAGAGAAGATCTGGGGAGACTGGAAGGAGACGAGGGAAGTCTACCAGGAGATCGAGAAGGTCTACGAACCAGATCCGCTTTGGCCAAAAGGGAGCTATCAGGAGAACTTCGCATAACTGGTCCCCTGACCTTCAAAACCAAAGGAATCAGGATCGTTGGAGGGAATGCATAAGCCAACATTCCTGTCCAGGACTGAAACAGGGCGTCCACCACCAGCGCCTGACTGTCCGGAAAAGGAAACATGAAAGAGGTGATCTGGACATTCAGACAGGTCGCAAAAAGATCTACATGGGGACGATCCATAAGCTTGAAAATCGCTCTGGCAACCGACCTCTTTAACTGCCACTCTGTGTGGACGAATTTGCTGGGATGTGACAGCTGCTCCGCAAGAAAATTCAAACTGCCTGGGACATGAGTGGACACTAGAAAAATCTGATTCTTGCGGCACCACAAGAGAAGGTTCCAAACCTCCATACAGAGGAGGGAGGACCTCGTTCCCCCCTGTCTGTTGATATAAGAAACCACCATCGAATTGCCCGATCGAATCGAGACTGAAGCCTTTCACTCGATCCGACCATGAGAGGAGAGCCTTCTTGACAGCCCACAATTCCAAGATGTTGATGTGAACTGTCGACTCCTCCAAAAACCGGAGACAGACATGGAGTCCTAGACCGCTCCCCATCCCTTCTGAGAAGCGTCTGTGAAGATAATCACCTGAGGGAAGGACTTGACCAGAGGGACACCCCTCGGAAGCAGAGAACGATCTTTCCAAAAATCTAGAGGGGGAATTAAGTATTCTCTTATGGGAATCTGATGGTAAATGGAGTGAACCGACTGCTTCCAAAGGGACATCAAGTACATTTGAAAGGGTCTTCTCATCAGCACCGCCCAAGGAATGACGTTCTCGACGCTGACTAAGCCTATCACCCTTGCGAAGGAATCTTGCTCTGACCGTGGAAGAAGTTGACAGAATGTGCATTGCCAACGAAATAGCCTCTACTCTTGGATCTGAAGGAAAGACTGAGCTAGATCGAAAGAAATGCCTAGGTGCGTGAAGACTTGAGAGGGAACTAGACTTGATTTTTTTAGATTTAAAATTCAACCTAGGCTGCATGCCAGACTGCAAACCTCTGGAATGACTTCTGAAAGAATTGAGGAAGATTACTTTTATTAACCAGTCGTCTATATAAACATGAAGATGGATAGAACGACGGTGCAAGATTCCTGTCATGGCTGAGACTAGATGAGTGAAGAGAAAGGGGTTTGGGGTGCCCGTGGTCAGGCAGAAGGGCATGGCTCGAAATTGCCATACCTGATCCTTGTAGGTGAACCTCATGAAATTTAGGAAAGACGGGTGGATAAGCACATGGAAGTAGGCATCCTTTAGATCGATGGAAGCAGTCCACATGCATGGATCTAGACTGGCGATGATCTGGGAGATGGTCTCCATTTTGAACTTTGGGGTTAAAATAAGGAGTTTTAACGTCTTCAGATTGATGATAGGATACCAACCTCCTGTTTTCTTGGAAACCAAGAAAATGGTTGAATAGTAGCCCGGGTCTACGCTCCAAAGGGGAACCTCTTCTATTGTCTCCTTGACGATTGTAGACTCCAACTCCTCTTCTAAGGTCACCAACTTCTCTGGATTGGAGGGAACTGTTGTCCACTTGGGAAGGCGAGACACAGGAGGCGGTTGAAGTATCCAAGAAGGTGCATACCCCCAGTGAATCTGATTTACAAGCCAGGAGTCCTGAACAAGGGTATGCCAAGTCTCCCAGAACATAGACAGGCGCCTTCCTACTGGCAAGCTGGGCGGAAGGCACTGGACCGATGGATCCGAAGGCACAAGAAGAGGAAGGGACGAGACGGGAGAAGGAAAGAGAGCTGGGCCTACCCAGGCCGTGGCCACACCTTTAAACTCTCTTACCCTGGAAACCTGTAAGAAGACCAACCTCTGGACCTTCAACTGGGTCTACGAGAATAAGCTTGGCCCCCTCTTGCCCTAAGAGAAGGGGGCTGCCGAACCTGGAATCTAGAACGGTGGGAGGAGATTGACTCGAAATGATCCCCTTCCGCAGATCCTGGAGGTATACGCACCAAACTCATCTGGCCTAAGACTCTTCCTCCTGGGAGAGGAATTGGGACTCTTAACAGAGGAAGAGTCTCTCTTCACTGAGGGTCTCGAAAAAGAAATCTGAGCCTGAAGATCCTGGAAGATCTAACACGCTCAGACTCTGACTGAATGAGGCTAGAGGAAGACTGACCAAAAATATCCGGGCCAAAAGGAGGAGCCAAGATGAGATTACTCTTGAGATTACTAGAAATATTAACCTCTACAAGCTTCCTAGACCCTCTCTTCGAAGTAATAAACCCTAATAATCTACGGACAGAATTAAGAGAACCTCTATCGGCCAAAGTGCGAAAAACCTCAACAGGAACCTGCTCTCCTCTCCTGGGCCTTAAAAACAGCCTCTGAAAGTAAGGCAAGAAAGTTAGCCGACGTAAGCTGTGACCTACACACAGATTCACATTTAAAAAGATCAGAAGCCTCGACTTTCCTTTAAATTAGAGGAAAGAACTTCCTAAGCAGGGCCATTGACCAAATGAGGGTAGGCAATTCAAAGATAATTGTCCTTGGGAATCTGAACAGGAGCATCAAATTTGGGAGTAAGAGAAAAGTCCTTAGAATGAACATCGTTCACATAGAAGTCCAAAATGTCAACTACCAAATTATCAACCGGGAGGACCTGAGGAGACATGGAGGAGGAGGAGTCAGAGGGGGAAAGAGCAGACCCAAAAGAAGGCAGGTCTATAGAGAATTCATCCTTGAGAGGAAGAGAAAGACTAGAAGTTATCTACCGATGAGCCAGGGACCAGTCTTCCGAAGAGGCCCTGACCGGACAAAACTTCTTCAGGTCCCTGGCCCTGACTGATCTGGGTTTAGAGGGAACAGAAGATTGATTAGAAGATGATGATGAGAAGAATCACAAGAGACGATAGAGTCTAGAGTTCTAGAAGAGGGAGGAGAGCAAGACCTCCGAGACACTAGAGGAGTTGACACAGGCAAAGAACCTGAAACTGAAGAAAATTGGTCAGACAGAAGGGGATCAACGTCACTGCTGACCAGAGGACAAGGGAAATTGAACCAAACCGCTAGCCGAAAACGTAGAGAGAATGGAAAAATGAGCCGACACAAAAGAACGATTGAGGGAAGGGTCTTTAACAACAGAAAACAAAGAAAAATCCAGACCCGAATCAACAATTTGAAACTAATTCAGGGGAAAGCACAACAGAAACAATAGGGTCAAGATGATCAAAGGAGGAAGAAGCAGAAGAGGAGGAAGAGAAGAATTAAGATGAACAGAAGAAGAGGAAGAGTGAGCAGGATCTGAAGAACCTAGGAAAGAATTGATAGTAGAATAAAGGCAGGAAAACCCCGGAGGAGGGGCGATAGATGAGGACTGAAAAAGAGAGGAAGAATTAGAAACATTGCTGGAGGAAAAATCTCTAGCCGAAAGATAAGAGGAAGAAGGACAAAAACCTACCTAAACTCGAGAAGAAGAATGAGGAGGATGCCTAGAATCAGAAGAAGATGAACTAACTGAGAAATAGACGGAGAAGATCCAAAATCCTAAAGATTACTATAACTACTGGAAACATGATCCGGATGATTGCGAAAATAATACGAGTCAGAACTATCCCTAAGACGAGGAGAATAACCTGAGCTAACCAAATTTCTATCGACATAAACATGACTCTTATCAACAAAATGCTATTCCGAAAAAAGGGACCGATTAGAAGAGGAACCTGTAAGCCCAGGAAACTTGACAGGAGGTGCAAACCTAATCCCGGAAGGGGAACCGGAAGCGGAAGTTGGCGCTGGCATAAGGCCGTAACCCGATCTTGCAGACACTGTTAATTGACCAAACCGGAAGTCTCAGCAGAAACCGGATGCTTAGCCAGATCTTGAAGAGCTGGAAGAGCACCCCTCAAACCGGAAGCGGAAGAGATAACACCGGGATCAGAAATGGAAGCGGAAGTGCGCCTACCGGAAATCGGGAAATTAATATGTCCTGAAGATCCAGATATCCGGCAGGGCCAGAAGACCCACTAGAACCGGAAATACCACCACCGGAAGTGGGAACAGAAGAGGATAAAAGCCTACCGGAACTCGAAAAATAAACAGGATCATGAGGACCCAGATATCCGGTGAAACCGGAAGAAGGAACGGAAGCCGGAAGTAGCCCCAGCTCTTGCAGCCCTGAATCTACCAAGCGCTTACCGGAAGTGCTTGACAAACCGGAAGCTACAAAACTTCCTGTCTGAACTAACATAGGAACAGGCGATCTCTTAACATTTCTGGCTACCAGAATTAAAGAAAAATGGGCATTGGCATAGGCACCTGAATTGGGGACTTCCGTCGCCGACACCACTGCTTGAGGGTAATGCCCCTCAAGACTTAGGTGGGTTTTGCCCGGTGACTTACTCGAAACCACTTTTATTGGCTTTTTCTTTGAGTCCTTAGATTTCGGTTTCGGGGACCGAATCTCTTGCCTGGACATGAGGAAGGTCGGCTTCCCCAATTTCCGGTTCTCGGCTGACTTAGATGAATCTTCTCTTGCCGTGCCAAAGGCTGTCGAAATCCGCTCATCTAGAGACTTAGTCAATGCAGTCGCAAAAGACTCAAAACTCGCGAAAAAGACAGCATCAGAATTAGCGGAAGTGGCCTCTTCCCACCCCCACCCCCCCAGTTGTTGGCGAAGAAGACACAGAAGTATTAGCAAAAGACAGCTTTAGACTTGGGAGCAATGGAGTGGGAGCGATAAGTGGGCAGCGTGGACTTGGCCATAAAATCCTTGAAAAATGCTTTGGAAGCGGTCGGCGACCATCCGTTGCATATCCCGCACATCGTTAAAGGAGTACACATAGTACATTTGAGGCAAACATGGCCCCTGAACTCCATGGAGTGGACCCGATCGCACTTGCCCGACGTGCACTTCACCTTCTCAACCGATTTAACAGACTCCTAAAAACGAAAATAAAAATTGAGAATGAAGCATGCAGCTTCGAAAAACTTAAAAGAACTTTTCTGAAATTCTGAGTCTCAGTTGAAGAAAACAAGCGCATGCTTAGAAAAGGCGGGAAATATCCAATTCAAATATCCCTAATGAAAAAGGACTACTAGACTTCAAAATTTTTGTAGGGATATAATTCGAAATGCACTAAAACATGTAGATATAAGTGAATATAATGGAAGAGTAATTGAGGGTTAACAAATGATGATGATGACCTAGGCATTGATTGACTACCACGAAAACGGTTTACTACCACAAAAACCAGTAATGTATTCATAAAGAGCATACATTGCAATAAAATCCCGAAATACTCAATAAACATAACTTAGGGAGGATAGACTTCATGTTAGGCATAATCCTGGACAGAAGAACTCTCAAATACGTAAGCTGAACTCAGCGCAAAGCTATAAAAACGTAAGCTGGAATATTGGCAGACTGTACTGTTTGCAGAATATTTGAAAAGTAAATCTGTTTCCTATTTGGGCTCCATTGCGCATGCCCGGGCATGCTTAGTGACAGGTGTCACCAAGGAGTGAGTACAGACTGGTGCCAATCTCTTTCAGGGCACTAGCCGTGGGTTTACCCTACCAGTACCCTGGTTGAGGATATATTAAAATGGAATAGGCATATGGGGGTATGTAAGCAACCATAAAAATTTTATTCTGGTGGCTAAATGCAGAGTAGTTGATTTAGCAAGTAGTAATTGAACGGTATTGATGTTTTTGTGGTGTAATAACAACCTTCAATTACAAGATTAACCTATTCTGCCACCGCATAAATATTTAAGCTATTATGTAATCTGATATCTGCATGTATGCTGTTGATATTTTGCCTAAGGCAGCCATGACTCAGTTAAATTATCTTCCAAATAATCTATGATCCACGGTGAGCACCCTCCCCATGCCTTGGCCATTCATCCACATGACTACAAGGCTTGCATGAAAAAAACCCCACAGACCCCCCCCCCCCCCCTTGCGGGTTGGTCTGTTGTTTTATTAACCACTATAAAAACATACTTACCATTCAATCACTACTTGCTAAATCAATTATCTGCATTTAGCTACCAGAATAAGATTTTTATGCTTGCATACACTCCTCCCCATGCCTATTCCTATAAATATGGACCCTCAACCAGGCTACTGGTTAGGTCCATCTCCAGTATATTAACTGATATAGACTGGCACCAGTCTGTACTCACTCCATAGTGACGCCTGTCACTAAGCGCGCTTGCGCATGCGTACTGGAGCCCAAATAGGAAACAGATTCACTTTTCTGAATTTAAGTGCCAAATATTATAGGCAAATTCTAAAATCAATTCCACACGGGGTGGCTGAGGCGGGATCGTAGTGATTGAACGGTAAGTATGTTTTTATAGTGGTTAATAAAACAACAGACCAACCCGAAATGGGGGTCTGTGGGGGTGTGTTATTACACCACAAAAACATCCATTACCGTTCAATCACTGCTTGCTAAACCCGTAGATTTGGTCAGTGCCCAGTGCTGAAAACATTAGGTGGGAGGCGATTTGAGAATCGACAAACAAGGATAAAAATCAAGCCAATCTTATCCACATAACATAATAGTGCATTTAAATCAATCACACCGTGATTATCAAATAAGGAAAACTTGAACTTAGAGATAAATGAAAACCAAAATAAACTCACCATTTCTTACAAATGGCGAGGTGCTTGGTAAATGGTCTTCGGCTATTTTTGTTAAAATCGTAATATTACGATAGAAGGAGGCTGCTGCACTCTGATCTTTCAGATAAAAGGTTGTAAAAGAGGATTCAGATTTCCATCCTGCAACCTGCATGACTTCATCTAAATACGAACTGGCAAAAAGCGCAAAAGAGGAAGCCATTCCTCTAACATCGTGAGCTTTAATATGGGAGAGATTAATTTGTTCCGGAGAAGCAATCTCGTAACAAAGCTTAATCGTCTCCCAAATCCATCAGGATATCGTAAACTTTGAGACCGGCTTAGCTAACTCTTCCGCATAAGAAAACCATAAAAGGGACGGATCAAATCTTTTGAAATCAGTTTGGTGTTTGTACATTCTTGTCGGAAGGCGAAAAAGACGATAATCGTTTTAAAATGATCGGACTAGCAGGAAACCGGGTAGACTGAGTTTTAGATTAAAAAATGCCTTCTGGGATATAAAACTAAACCTATAGTCTATAAACTATAAATCGCTCCCTTTCAGCAGAGGCTGTTAATACTAATAAGGAAAGAGGTTCAAAATGACGGCCTGCCAGCACTTGAAGAACCAAAGCCAAGTTCCATGAAAATAAAGGCTTAGCTATCGGAGTACGAATATTGCCTGGATCTCTAATAAAAACTATTAACGGTCTTAGTGCCCTTGACATCGGCATACAGAAGGCAAGGAAGAGAAGATGCCAGAGAAAATCTATATCCCCTAACCGTATTAGCTGATAAATGTAAGGAATCAAAGAGATATGTTAAAAAGTCTAATACTTGGAGAATAGAAACAGAATCGGGCACGAGACCTTGGTCTGAACACCATTCTCCAAAAATTTTAAGTTGAAACTTGTAAACTCTGCAGGGTGACTCTCTTCTGGAAAAATCGATAATAACTGGAGATCTTAAAGAAACTTTATTCTCGTAGACTAGTTTCGATATTCTCCAAACACGCAGACAGAAGATTTCTGGGTTTGGATAAAGACAAAGACCTCTTACTTGAGACAGAAGATCCTGGGAGAATGGAAGAAGACGAGGGAAGTCTACCAGGAGATCTAGAAGGTCTACAAACCAAATCCTCTTTGGCCAAAAAGGAGCTATTAAAAGAATCTCGCAGATTTGTTCTTTGACCTTCTTCAACGGAATCAAAATCGTTGGAGGGAATGCATAGACGAACATTCCTGTCCAGGACTGAGACAGGGCATCCACCGCAAGGGCTTGACTGTCCGGAAAAGGAGACATGTAAGAGGAGATCTGAGCATTCAGAGATGTCGCAAACCCATCTACCAGAGCACGATCCATAAGACTGAAAATCGCTTTGGCAACCGACCTCTTTAACTGCCACTCTGTGTGGGCGAATTTTGCAACCTCAAGAATAATCAACAATTTGAAACTCAAGCTCAAAAGAGAGAACGACAGAAACAATCGGATCAAGATGATCAGAAGAGGAAGAAGAAGGAAGAGAGGAATTAAGAAGAATGGAAGATGAAGAGGAAAGAACAGGACCAGAAGATCCCTGGAGAGGATTGATAGAAGACGAAATATGGGAAAACCCCAGAGGAGGGAAAAAAGAAGAAAACAGAGAGAGAGAGAGAGAGAGAGAGAGAGGGAGGGAGAGGGAGGGAGGGAGGGCATGACTAGAAGAAAACTTTAGAAGGAGAAGAGGCAGAGGATGAAGGAAGAGACCTATACTTATCTTTACTTATTTATATTTAAAGACGTAGAACCAATATTATCATCTTGTAAAGACGGATGTCATTGAGTTTGATATGCCAATAAAAGGAATGATTGATAGATTGATAATGAATCTCCGGGAACAGCTCGAATGTTAAATGCACAAAACACTGATACTTGATTATGATGAAAACACTACAGGTTGAATCACGAAACAAAATGCTGAAAGACAGAGGCGATATAAAATCAAAGCGAAACGACTCGCCAAAACCATGACTGACAACGCAGAAGAAAAAACTCGGCTTTTATTCCTTCTTTCTTCACCCTTTTTGTCTTATTTCTCTATTCTCAGCGTCTTCTTGCTCTTGTAATAATAAATCTTAGAGCCATTCTCTTCCCTATGAATCCACTACTGAATCTTTTCCTTTCAGCGCCTGTCAGAATTAGACTAAGAATTACGCTAGAAACAGGGATTTTCTTCAACAAATAAACTCCCTTTGGTTAAAATAAATATGTCAACCTGCCGACATAAGAGGAAAAAAGAGCGTGAAAAAAGGCTGAACGGCCCGAAGACAACTGGCCATCTAAAGTTGGATGAAATTTAAAAATTATGTATCTAGCGATAATGCGTAGAATACCGACTGACTTATCGGCTGCAACAAAAAACCCATCCAGCAACCAGTCGGAAGAGTCTTTAATTATGTTGAATTGTTTCACTGATAAAAGAAAAAATGCTGAATATCTACAATTCCAATAGAAACTTCAAGACTGGCAATGTCTCAGAATTAATATTTTCAGTGATTAAACATTCCAATTTTAAAAGCACTTACTGAAATAAGACCAACTCTTAGGCAAGATGATGACTAGATCTTAGGAAAGACAAACCTTGAATCTCAGTAAGAGCTATCACCGGAAATCAAAAAAAAAGGAAAACAGAACCGGAAGTTAATCATAGAACACCATGAAAACCGGTAATGACCCTATCCCAATTGTACGAATCCGGAAGTGAAAAAATAGGAAACGGAAATGTGCAAACCGGAAGAAGACAACCGGAAACTGAACAGTAAAAATGAATTGTCTACAACTGATCTAAGACTTTGACATTGGCATATATGTTAAAGACGGGGAGGGGAGCTTCCGCCGCCGCCACCACCACTGCTTGAAGGTCATGCCTTTTCTTCTTATTTGCAACCTCAAGACTCGCGTGGGTTTGACCCGATGACCTGCTCGAGATCACCTTCGAGAGCTTATTTGCTCTAATTATTTGCTCTCTGTTCTTATTCATCCACTAGACCGGAAGTTACGTCCCAACCGGAAGTCGGAAGAGTTTATTAGTCTTACCGGAAACGGTCGGAATGGAAGTAAGAACCGGATCTTGAAGACCAGCATGTCCTGCAAAACCGGAAACGGTCAGAATGGACGTAGCACCGGAAAACGGAAGCAAACCCGAGTCCCAAGGACCCGAATCTACCACAACGGAACTGGAAGAACTAGCAAAGCTAGAATGCGAACTCTTAGCTATAGGCGACCTATGGGAGAATCTTGACAACCGGTATGGCCGAAATATTGGCATTAGCATAAGGCTTTTGGACGGGAGCTTCCGCCACCGCCACCACTGCTTGAGGGTTATGCCTATCACCCTCAAGACTAATGTGGGTTTGACCCGGTGACCTGCACGAGCTCACCTTCGAGAGATGTGTCGCTCTAGACTTTTGTTTAGGAGACCTGATTACTTGCATTGACATTAGAGGAATCGATTTCCCCCATTTGCAGGAATGCCCGCTAGCCCTCAGACTATCGTCGGAATCAGAAGAAACTTCCTGTTTCTTGGCCTCCATGATGGCAGAAGATATTATTTCGTCTAAAGACTTAGTCAAAACTGCAGCGAAGGATTCAAATCTCGCAAATAAAGCTAACACAGCTTCCGAATTCGCCAAAGAGGACCCCCCCCCCCCCGTTGCTGCTGGAATAGACATTAGAATATTGCAAAAGACACAGCTTTTGTCTTACTACCAACGGGGGTAGGGGAAGGATGACCAGAGGGCAGCGCTGTAAGGACGAATAATCCTTAAAGAAAACTTAGATACGAATGCAGACCACCCTATGCAAAACCCGCACATCGATGGGGGTGGGGGGGGGGGGAACGTAGTGCACTTAAAACAGACATGTCCTCCATACTCCAGAGTGAACTCATTCACAGATTGAGGACGTGCACTTGATTTAACGTTCGTTAAAACAGACTTAAAAATGAAAAAAGATTACGAAAGAAGCATACAGCTTAGAATTTCGATAAAAGGAGTCTAGAAACATGCAAACGCCTTTCAAAGAAAGGCCGGAAAAGTTCAAATTCAAGAGTGTTTACTATCATAGGGAAATAAATGTAATTCCTTGTAAAGCACTATTTTTCTTTTAACTGAAAGTGATCAAGGGCTCACTGGAGTAATAGAGTGTTTTTATATGATGATGACTTAGGCATATTAAAGTTGTTACCACGAAAACGAAACCCACGAAAACCGGTAACATTTATATACATAGTTATAAAGTTCATTATCACCACGAAATACTTCCAAAAACATAATTTTGGGAGGATAGATTTCATAGTAGGCATATCTTAGCATGAGGAAGTCCTTCAATAGTAAGCTGACACAGCGCAAAGCTATAAAAACTTTCTGATAATATTTGTGCAGTTGTTCTGCTTGCAGAATAATTGAAAAGTGAATCTGTTTCCTATTTGGGCTCCAGTGTGCATGCGCAAGCGCGCTTAGTGACAGGCGTCACTATGGAGTGAGTACAGACTGGTGCCAGTCTATATCAGTTAATATACTGGAGATGGACCTAACCAGTAGCCTGGTTGAGGCTCCATATTAATACGAATAGGCATGGGGGAGGAGTGTATTTATAGGAATAGGCATGGGGAGGAGTGTATGCAAGCATAAAAATCTTATTCTGGTAGCTAAATGCAGATAATTGATTTAGCAAGTAGTGATTGAGCGGTGTTTTTGTGGTGTAATAACAACAGTCAAACCTACTATAAAGACAACCTGTATTAAGAGATCACCTGCCTTTAGAGACCACTTTCTTCAGTTCCATAATCCAGTTAAGCACTGTATTTGAATCTCTACTAACCCGTTAACACTTATATCAGCCAAAAATTACTTCTGCAGTGGTCTTGAGACATGTCCATTTGCAGACCAAGAGAAGACTATTTTTGAAAATTTACCACTGAAATGACTGGCTCAATAACTGAGCCAGCCATTCCAGTGACAAATTAAAAAAAATAGTCTTCTTGGACTGCAAATGGACATTTTATATGAGAAAATTTGATCTTTTTTAAACGTTGGAGTGTTAAAGGGTTAAGAGGTAGCCTTATTATTCGCCCGTTGGTGGTCCTTTAATTCAGGCTGACCATATGTCATCAATTTCGGTTGTTATCTGTTTTCGCTTAAACATTTTTCAAGATCACTAATATTGCTAAAAGTGATCCTGAGATTGTCAATATCTCAAAATCTAAGTGACAGATTTTTAATCACATGATGCGTTAATTAAGTCTAACCTAAATACATGATTCAATGACCTTGGTCAATAGCTCTTAAAATATTTGACCGCTTTGTATGAAGTTTCTATTTTTAGATGTAATATATCAAGCCAGTTCACATGTCAAACTTAATTTCTCTTGTGATAGATCTAGAGCATGTGCGAGAACGTTGGCATTAGGCCGCTGAGCGTCAAGGCTAGGGCTGCACGGTTTGGCTTACAGCCATATCGGTTTCGATATGACTTTTCATATCAGTTTTAACCGAATATCGGTTTTATGGACATGAAACAAAAAATGTAAATGATAAAAAAATAGCACGAACACAGAACGTAATCGTGAAATTATTGATTAGACTGCCTAAATATTACACACAGTTATATAAACATCGTTTATTTTGTCAAAATCAATCATAAATCAGCAAAACAGGTTGCGAAAAGACGTAAATCACGTGATTGTAATTAATTATGATGTAATTATCTCCCTTTCTTCTTTCATTTCCAATTCGGCCCGAGGACGAAATCATGCCGTGAAGATAATATTAATTGTAATATTACGAACGTGAATTTCTTAAGTTAATATGATATTGTGTATAGAAGATAACGTTTTAAAAACGGTTTGAGTAATAATTTTATTTACAATTATATCCTAATCAGCAAAATGTATTCAGCATTATATTTATTGGCGAGATTTTTATGCTTTCGGCGATTTAGTTTTGGGACGACTTTGCATTATGTTAATTAGCCGGTGATATAAATAAAATGGATGCCGTTGTTTAGAAATGTTTTCCCCGATACAAATTTCAATGACAAATTCCCGCGTTAGTATTGTTTTATTTTGCAAATTTATCTGAGACTACCAGAGAAAAGACGAGTGGATATTTATTTAATTAATTCGCTGCTTGATTTCTCTCGGCGTACAGCGAGTTACTGGAGTTACACAATATGCGCAATTGGGGGCCACGTTCAATTATTAGTTGCCCAGAACATAGCTTAATGGAAAGTATGGCCATTATTATTCATTACGCTTTTCATGCTCGTTAGTATCTTTTATTTTTAACAATCCTGATACGAAAAACCGAAAATATGTTCATATTCGGTTTTTCGATATTTATTTTTTATAATCCGTTATGAAACCGTCATTGCAGGATATCGGTTTTAAATATGGTATCGGGATATCGCACAGCCCTAGTCAAGGCCCTTGTGCCTTTTGTTTGCAATTTTGATAATTTTCAAAAATGTATGAAAGTGAAACAGATTTTCAACTGATCATGGAGCTAGACCACAATGTTTACCTTCGACTTTAATGTGATAACGGTTTACCATTGCCTATGCGTGTGTGTAGTCATTCCAGTGGTAAGTTTTCTAAAATATTCTCTTGGCCTGCAAATGGACATTTCTCAAGACCACTACAGAAACCATTGTTTGCTGCTTGGCCATTAAAAGATTCATGTGATAAAGGTTTATCATTGCCTGCCTGTGTGTGAAACCTAACATTGTCATGATGTCGCATCCACTAGATAATCAGTGATTGTGTCTTAACTTACTTTCCATTTTAATGTGTTAACGGTTTGTGAAAGCTGACACTGTCAATCTGTCATCGCTTCCACTAGATAATGAGTGATTGTATCATAACTCAATATTACTATCTCTGCTTTGTGTCTAGATACAGGGCAACAGAATATATAAATAGGTTATTGCTTTGTTTATAGTGAATTTATTAGATAATCTTGCCACAAAAACTTGAATTTGGCGTCACGGTTTGTCCATTTGTTTGAAGGTTATGGTAATATATGTAGAAATTATTGAAAAAGTGTTTAATGGTTAAATTAGATCAGACTGGTTATACATGCATGCTCTATAGATATATTATGAAATCTTGTCGAGCCCTACGTGAAGCGGAGGATGGCTCGACATAGGGATCCAAATTGCATGACGAATCCGGCGTGCAACAAGAATTGGGTAAATGTTTATATTTTTTCATTGTACATTTAATTCATCAAATGCTCGGCTGATCTTAATAAAACCGCTTAAAGTTGCACTATACCATTATTAGCTCACCTGGCCATTCTACATGGCCAGAATGGCCAAGTGAGCTTATGCCATGGTGACTCCGTCTGGCCGGTGTCCGACATCCATCCGAATACTTTTTCTTTAAAGGACTTCTCAAGAATAACTGGGCCGCTTTCAATTGTATTTGGCAGGAAGCATCCCTACGGCATGGAGATCCAGTTTTTTTCAAATGGTGCGGCTTGGCGAGTGGCCATCTTGGATTTTGTCCAATTTTTTTAGAAACATCTTTAAAAATCTCTGAAACTGCTTGGAAGACCGATCAAAAACTCATGAAAGATCATCCATGGCAAGAGCTGAATCAAGTTTGTTCGGAGTAACTTGATAGACCAAATGTTTTTGCGGCCATCTTGGATGCCTAGTTTTTGCGAAAATGACTTCTTCAGAACCGCTTAGTGGATCTGGCTGAAATTTGGGAGATATGACTAAGGACAAAAGGCCAATAGAGTGTGTTCAAGGGAAGTTGATACATAAATAAACATGGCCATGCCGGACCAATCAAAATGTAGCATGTTTTGGCTGCCATATGGGATTTTTTTATGTGATGAGTTTTGATGGCAAAATTGGTTTTATATAGTTTTTTGGGTATGCTGATTTTAAATTAACACTTAAACGTTTTGACGACCATCTTGGATCTTTTTCCTGCCAAAAACTCCCATGCTAAAGCAGTGGGAAATTTAAAATATCTTCTTAAACCACTGGACTGATTTTAGCCTAATCTTGGTAGAATGCATCTATATACTTGTGTCAATTCACCTTTCCAGAGTATCCATCCATCATATGACCTCGTATGACGTCATAGTCAGCTCAGCGCGTGTATGATGACGTCACAATCATTACGTCACAAAGGGTTTCATATAGACGTCATCAAATCTCAAATACTCCGACACGTATGAATTGCATGTCTTTGTAATGCTTTGCTATTTAATAAACATGCTGTTGAATATTTTAAAACTAATTTGACTGGGAGCTGTTGCTGCCTTCGATAACCGAGCCCAAGCCAGTAATTCCAATTGTAAATTTTCAAAAATAGTCTTCTTGGTCTGAAAACGTACATTTTCTTTGAAAACATTGAAATTTTCTTGAACAATTTTGAGTGTTAAAGGGTTAAATTAAAGTTTAACTCTTTAACGTTTAACCCTTTGATGCTTACAACCCAGAAATAAATTGTAATGTGACGTAATGACCATTCTTGAAGATTTTGAAATTATTTTACAGGGATTTGTTGCTTCCTAGCAACAGGTACCATTCCGGCCAAATTAGTTTCAAAATGTTCAGGGATAGAAATGTCCATTTGCCCTGTTGTACGGGGGCAACCAAAATTTCAAAAGGGCAACTAAACCTTAGCTGTTAATTGTACGCCTGTAGGGCAACCATGATAAATATTGAGATTAGTAATACTACACTATGTTTTTGATACCTACTGACTAATTATTTTCATTCTAAGTCATGTATTTAATTAATTATTAGAACGAGTAACCAGTATGCTTAATGCTGTTTGAGTAATTGTGTCCATTCTTCAGAATTTACTGGATAATACAATATAGTGATTGTAATTTTCTCTTGTCATTTAGCTTAGCATATAAGGGCAACCATAATCTGCATTGGGCAAACTGAAAATGCATGAAATGGCATCATTCATAGGTTAGGTATTTTCATTTATTTCTAACCCTGATGTTCAATTTAGCTTTCATGTATAAAATTTTCATGTGTGCGTGCATGGTGTGTGTCGGCGTGGTGTGTGTGTGGTTATTGTTTGAAGGGTTAACAAAGCGTTTATTTAATACTTTTATTGTCAAAATCACAGATTTCGTTGTCATTGATGATATAATCGTCACCCAGTAAGGTGATGATGGTATTGCGGTCGGGTCTGTCTCTGTCTCGGTATAATCATTACCCAGTAAGGGGATGATGGTATTGCGGTCGGGTCTGTCTCTTTCTCGGTATAATCATTACCCAGTAAGGGGATGAGAGTATTGCGGTCGGGTCTGTCTCGGTATAATCATTACCCAGTAAGGGGATGAGGGGATTGCGGTCGGGTCTGTCTCTGTCTCGGTATAATAATACCCAGTAAAGGGATGAGGGTATTGCGGTCTGGTCTGTCTCTGTCTCGGTAAAATCATTACCCAGTAAGGGGATGAGGGTATTGCGGTCGGGTCTGTCTCTGTCTCGGTATAATCATTACCCAGTAAGGGATGAGGGTATTACGGTCGGGTCTGTCTCTATCGGTATAATCATTACCCAGTAAGGGGATGAGGGTATTGCGGTCGGGTCTGTCTCGGTATAATCATTAACCAATAAGGGATGAGGGTATTGCGGTCGGGTCTGTCTCTGTCTCAGTATAATCGTTACCCAGTAATGGGATGAGGGTATTGCGGTCGGGTCTGTCTCTGTCTCAGTATAATCATCACCCAGTGGGGTGGGGGGGTGGGGGGGTGAGGGTATTGCGGTCAGGTCTTTCTCTGTCTCGGTATAATCATTACCCAGTAAGGGGATGAGGGTATTGCGGTCGGGTCTGTCTCTGTCTCGGTATAATCGTTACCCAGTAAGGGGATGAGGGTATTGCGGTCGGGCCTGTCTGTCTCGGTATAATCATTACCCAGTAAGGGGATGAGGGTATTGTGGTCGGGTCTGTCTGTGTCTCGGTATAATCATTATCCAGTAAGGGGATGAGGGTATTGCGGTCGGGTCTGTCTCTGTCTCGGTATAATCATTACCCAGTAAGGGGATGAGGGTATTGCGGTCGGGTCTGTCTCTGTCTCGGTATAATCATTACCCAGTAAGGGGATGAGGGTATTGCGGTCAGGTCTGTCTCTGTCTCGGTATAATCATTACCCAGTAAGGGATGAGGGTATTGCGGTCGGGTCTGTCTCTGTCTCGGTATAATCGTTACCCAGTAAGGGGATGAGGGTATTGCGGTCGGGTCTGTCTCTGTCTCGGTATAATCGTCACCCAGTGAGGGTATTGCGGTCAGGTCTGTCTCTGTCTCGGTATAATCGTTACTTAGTAAGGGGATGAGGGTATTGCGGTCGGGTCTGTCTCTGTCTCGGTATAATCGTCACCCAGTAAGGGGATGAGGGTATTGCGGTCTGGTCTGTCTCTGTCTCGGTATAATCATTACCCAGTAAGGTGATGATGGTATTGCGGTCGGGTCTGTCTCTGTCTCGGTATAATCATTACCCAGTAAGGGGATGAGGGTATTGCGGTCGGGTCTGTCTCGGTATAATCATTACCCAGTAAGGGGATGAGGGTATTGCGGTCGGGTCTGTCTCTGTCTCAGTATGATCATTACCCAGTAAGGGGATAAGGGTATTGCGGTCGGGTCTGTCTGTGTCTCAGTATAATCATTACCCAGTAAGGGGATGAGGGTATTGCGGTCGAGTCTATCTCTGTCTCGGTATAATCATTACCCGGTAAAGGGATGAGGGTATTGCGGTCTGGTCTGTCTCTGTCTCGGTATAATCATTACCCAGTAAGGGGATGAAGGTATCGCGGGCGGGTCCGTCTCTGTCTCGGTATAATCGCCACCCAGTAAGGGGGATGAGGGTATTGCGGTCTGGTCTGTCTGTCTATCTCGATATAATCATCGGCCAGTAAGTGGATGAGGGTATTGTGGTCGTGTCTCTGTCTTGTTTTTCAGAAACTTCTGATCTGATTTTGGATCAATTTGTAACACGAAGGAACTTGCCATGCAAGAGGATTTGCAGACAATAGCTATGATTCAGATAAAGAAATCTGGAGCGGATCAGTCGATGTCTCGGAAATAAGTAGTCCGATTTGCCTTCAATTTTAACGGAGGAAAGTGTGTGACCATACAGTAGAATGCCACAACTTTGTGCACTATCCGAATAATATGGAATGTCCAAAATATTTGGAAAATCTGAAAACCTTTTACAATGTGACAAAAATGAAAGCTGTTTTTTTTCTTTTATCGTACTTTTATATTGCTTTGGCATTGATTTTCACTTTTGCTTAAATTAAATATTGATAGAGAACAAATGCAGCACTTAAATCTATATCAATATTTTCATCACTGTAATCCTGAATTCCTAGAAAGCTAATTTTAAGGAAACATTAACATCCTCTGAATATTGCGAAAAATTATTTAACTTATAGTAGTTCGTGCTGACTAAAATATTAAGAACTGTCTGTCATCCTGTTTTCATTTAATGACTTGCAAAGTTCTATTACTGAAAATAAGTATTTTGACATTTTTCGCCAATTAGATTAAGAAGATTAATGTCCATTAACCTGTTAACCCTCCAATTCAATGCTCAAGAAAATTTCAATTATCTCATAGAAAATGTCCATTTGCAGACCAAGAGACGACTATTTTGAAAATTTATCACTGGAATGACTGGCTCGGTTATTGAGCCAGTCATTCTAGTGGTAAATTTTCAAAAATAGTCTTCTTGGTCTGCAAATGGCTATTTCTCAAGACCGCTGCAGAAGCCGTTTTTGGCTGATATGAGTGTTAATGCGATTTTAGCAGTGCTTTGTCATTTATTTCTATATTGCATTTTGTCATGTGTAATCAGTCATGCATCAGGTGCACAGTGGCACATGCATTCATATGTTGCATGTGACGCGTGCCACATGTTCACAATCACATGCCCAATCTGACCACCTTCCACAAAGCGCATAGCAATCTTGAATGACAGCTGCTCAGAGGTGGCGTGTGCCTGTTCAGGGGAAATTTGTGTGTATGTGTGATTTTAGGGGAGGGTTGTAAAATGGTGCTGGATGAGGGTTGATTACAATAACTAAGCCAAATATTAGATTATAGGTTAGACTGGCTAGGAACAGCTGATAATGTGGTGTTTTATTATTGTTAACAAAGGCATTAATTTTGTTACGTAATATGCATGCTTTTAATATTTTTAGCTTTTTAAAATACTATTATTCTGAATTTAGAGATGGTCTAATTACCAACTAACTAACTAACTATATATATATATATATATATATATATATATATATATATATATATATATATATATATATATATATATACACACGGATAAAGTTACATGCTGTAACATTTGAAATTAAAATTATGCATTTTTTATCTTTTAAAAATAATTTGATAATTTAGATTAAATATAATTTTGAAATTCTTAAATTTTCATTTTCAGTCAATCTTTCTTCTCCAAATATGGTAAGATATTAAAAAAATTCATGAACTATACAAATTATGTCATTAGCTTATTGCTGTGATGTGTTGTACTATACACATGTATATTTAGGACTATCTAAATGACAACATTCATTTTTACTGCTGAATATAAATTTAGTCTTGTGCTTAATTACATTTCATATTAATTAGTTATTAACCCTTTATCCGTCAAATGTGTTCAAGAAAATTTAAAATTTTCTCAAAAAGAGTTGTCCGTTTGCATACCATGGGAAGACTATTTAAAAAATTTTATCACTGGAATGACTGGCTTCATTATCACGCCAGACATTCCAGTGGTAAATCGTCAAAATTAGTCTTTTCTTGGTCTGCAAATGGACATTTTCCAAGACGACTGCAGGAGCTGTTTTGGCTGATATGAGTGTAAAAGGTTTAATTAGCCTTGTCAACACGAGATCACTCTTGAGTGTGCATAAAGGTTTTATGCAATATTTTTCACATTTGCCTCGAACAAAGGTACTGGTTTACATTTTGATGTTTAAATGAAAATTTAGCTAAGAAACTGACTAATGTTGTAGAGCTACTCATTGTACTGTTAATAGCTTACAGCAGCTATTTCTCAATAAATGATAGTATGCTAGAGTAAACTAATTAATGTCTAGGTTGTTGTAATTCAGTAGTACAATGGTTAGTAGTCCACAGAGGTCAGATGTCCAGTCATGGACTTTATAAATGATGTCAACCATTGTATGTAAATAACCCCTGTGATGCTGCTGTCAAAACGTTCTACTTGACATTATCTTTGTCACAGTCAATGAAAGTTAATTTACTGTGACAAACTTTTTGTCAAATTCTGCTTCGTGGTATTATCCTTGTCACAGTCAATGAAAGTTAATTTACTGTGACATGAACTTTTTGTCAAATTGTTTTAAATAGTAATATTTAGCACTAGATAGTGAAACAAGCTGAAACCTTTTAATGGCGAAATTTGGTCAAGAAAATTGAAAATATTTGTTTATTGGAAGGACTCCATTAATGATTTGCAGGCCAAAAGAAGACTATTTTTGAAAATTTACCACTGGAATGACTGGTTTGTTTACTGAGCCAGTCATTCCAGTGTTAAATTTTCAAAAGTAGTTTTCTCTTGGCTTACAAATGCACATTACTCAGGACCATTACAAAGGCTGGCTGTGGCTGGTGTCACCATGAAAGGGTTAAAAGGAGAATGCAGTGCGGATAGAACCCTCGACTTTAACACTCGAATTTGTTCAACAAAAATGTTAATTTTCCCTAAAATTTCCATTTGCAGACCAAGAGATGATTTTTTTAAATTTACCACTGGAATGACTGGCTCGGTTATCGAGCCAGTCATTTCAGTGGTAAATTAAAAAAAATAGTCTTCTTGGTGTGCAAATGAGCATTTCTCATGACCACTACAGATTCCATTTTTGGTTGATATGAGTGTTAAAATGTTCATGATCATCAGGCCTGACAAAATCTGCCTCTGCAGTGGCTTTGAGCAATGTCAATTTGCAGGCCAAGAGAAGACTGTTTTTGAAATTTTACCAATCGAATGGTTGACTCGGTTATCATTCTAGTTGCAAAGTTTAAAAAAATAGTCTTCTTGGCTTACAAATGGAGTTTCAAAAAAGAAATATTATAATTTTTCTCACCTAGGTTTGACCATTAACACTTTAAAACGCATATCAGCCAAAAACAGCTTCTGCAGTGGTCTGGATGAATGTCCACATGCAGACCAAAAGAAGACTATTTTTGACAATTTACCACTGGAATGACTGGCTCGATAACCGAGCCAGTCATTCCAGCGGTAAATTGTCAAAAAATAGTCTTTTTGGTCTGCAAGTGGACATTTTCTATGAGAAAATTAAAATTTTTGAATAAATTCGAAGGTTAAAGGGTTAAACACACATGCACAAGGAGCTTTTTATAATTACTCATAATTTGTCACTGACTATGATGATTCTTTACCTCAAGAAACCCCACCCAATTTCCCACCATGGTCCACTCTTGACCAATCAGAAGGGCGTTGATCCATGGTGACCACCATGCATGACAAAAGAAGGCCAGCAGAATGTTTCATTATAAATGCATGATAATCCTAGCCTAGAACACTGGCAGCTGGTCGTGTGTCTCCTGTTCCATGCTTTTAGCCTCCACCACTACCACCACCACCACCACCACCTGCCTATTCAATCTGTGTGAATTATTGATTTCTATGCACGCTCAGTGGTACTGTTATACTACTAGCCATTCTCTGTTGAAAACTAGAGCAAGTTTCACACAACTTATTTACAGATTGCAGCTATTGCAAATAGATTTATTATTAATCGCTGATGTGGATATTCTTAGAATTAAAAACTAGTACCATTATTTCAAGATGTTGAATTGCCAGTAGAAGATGGATTACATAATTCTGTTTTTATGATATAGTTGTGTTTTTAAGAGCATTGCTTAATATTTGTTTCGACGTTTAAATGCAGTTGGATTCTTTGATGAAAAATGACTAACAAGGTACAATACTATTAGTATTTCACTGTCAAAATAATTTGTTCTTGCAAATAATAACCAAGCAAGTCATTCCACTGGTAAATTTTCAAAAATATTTTTGCCCTCAAATGGACATTTTCGGTGAAAAGATTGAAATTTTCTTGAGCAAACTTATAATTAATGTGGGCTGTTCTTTTCTATAACCAACAGTTGTCTCACATGGTGGACATTACCAGTAACGAATTAAGGATCAAGGTCGGCGTGATAAGAAACATAGTGAAGACTTAAAAAGGAATTTGCAATCTCTATTTATCTATCTATTTGTGTGTCTGTCTGTCTGTCTGCCTGCCTGCCTGCCTGCCTGCCTGCCTGCCTGTGTGTCTGTTTTTCGATGCTGGCTAGAAATTGTGAATTCAGCGTTCTTGAGTTTTAAATGCCCATCTGTACACTAAGAGAATACTTTTGAAAATTTACCACTGGAAAAGCTGTCCTTAAAATGACCCTTAAAAATCTTGGTACAATTTTAAATCTGCAGAAAGCATGCAAGCAACGTGACTGCAATGTATATATAATGCTATATATTATTAACCATTTTGTTACCAGTATTTGTAAGTGTAAGGGAAAAACACTCTTCTTAACAATATCCTTTTTTCAAAAGTTTTATTAAACTTTTAGGACCGGATGGTAGTTGCCCATCTACCGAGCCATACAGTCATACAAATGATGTGTTTTCTAAAGTACAATGTAGCGTACGTTTTCTTAATGTGCAAATGTTTCAAGACTACTGCAGAAGCTATTTTTGCTTAGCTTGACTAGTAAATGGTTAACTTCTTTAGGTCCAGCCGGACAAAACTGGCTTCTGCAGTGGTCTTGAGCAATGTCCATTTGCAGCGCAGTAGAGTATTAAAAAAAATTTATACTGGGAATGGCTGACTCAACAATCATGCCAATCATTCCAGTGATAAATTTCCAAAAATAGTCTCCCTGCAAATGAACATTCACTAAACAAATATTTTGATTTCCTGGATGAAATTTGACCATTCAAGGGCTAAACAGACATTCCCTGGTAGAATTAAATAAATTCTGTAATGTGCCATTTTATATTGGTAATGAAATGGTCTCGGATGTTTTGTTACTGTATACCGTTTTTGTCTCACCTGCGAAGCAGGATCGAGACATACGGTAGGTATCACTTTTCCGGCGGCGGCGTAAACTTTTAAGTTAAGTTTATATCTCAGCAATGCCTGATCCAATTGGAAGCAAACTTGGGTGCCTGGTAATATACATCAAAAGGAAGCAGCCCACCGATGAAAAGGTCATGAGGTCAAAGTTACAGGGGTCAAAGGTTACAGTATAATCTTTGTTAATATTTTACGGTTTTTTGTGTTAAACAAAAGTTATTGCCTTATATCTCACCAAAGCCTGATCCAATTGGAACCAAACTTGGGTACATGGTGATATACATCAAAAGGAAGCAGCATGCTGATGCAGACATCATGCGGTCACGGTTATGCAGGTCAAAGGTCACGGTATAATCTTTGTTAATATTTTACGTTAAGTTTTTGCGTTAAACAAAAGTTATTGCCTTATATCTCAGCAATGCCTGATCCAATTGGAACCAAACTTGGTTACATGGTGATATACATTTACCGGAAGCACCATGCTGATGCAGACATCATGAGGTCACGGTTGTTGGGGTCAAAAGTCACGGTATAATCTTTGTTAATATTTTACGTTAGGTTTTTGTGTTAAACAAAAGTTATTGCCTTATATCTCGGCAATGCCTGATCCAATTGGATACACGGTTACCATTAATGATAGGATGCAACATGATGATGTTGGGGTCAGAAGGTCAAAGGTCCATATCACTGTGACCTTGATACAGAACTCTGCTTTTTCAATATTCTGATGTTGGTGTCAGATGGTCAAAGTTCAATATCACTGTGCCTTTGATACAGAACTGCTTTTTTGCGTTTAGCAAAACGTCTCGGCTTATGTTTCTAAACTTAGATACACTGTTACCTATAATGATAGTATGCAACATGATGATGTTGGGATCACAAGGTCAAGGTCACTGTGACCTTGATATAGAACTCTGCTATTTCAACATTAAGTTTTTGCGTTTAGCAAAACCTTTCCGCTTATATTTCATGATTGGTTAAGGCTATTACAACTTGGAAACCTGGTTACCTATAATGTTAGGAAGCAGCATGATAACATTGAGGGCAGAAGGTCAAAGGTCAAGGTAACTGTGACAAACAGGTGAGACATTTAATTCCGCGGAATTCTTGTCTATATGGATGTTCCTGACCCGTCATCCACCCATATTTGTTATTATTTGCTATTTTTATGTAAACATTTGTGTTCGCTGCAGTTTATTAGTGCGCTGCAGTTTATTCGTGTGAGGATGTCTAGACAGGTTGAGAATTTAAGATGAAATACTGGCGCCACAAGTTCTACAATCATTGTCATTTCCAAAACCTCAAAAGACTCAGTGTGGAAGATCTAAACTACAAAAAATATAGGGACACTTCAAAGAAATCGGCTTCTGACACAACTACAACATATCATGTACAGCTCTCATACTCTGAGTGAACGAATCACAACAATAATCATAAGGTGTTCTCTGTGAAACGGTTGTGAAATCTGTTTCTAATTTCCATCTTCTTGGCTATTGAATGCCCATATTTATAAGAATCAAAGATCAAATGCTAGTATTGATCCACTAAAACAGTGTGTATACTTAATTCCTTTTATAAAATGTATAGCTCTATCAGCCAATGTACCTTTAAGAAATGGGCAGTCAGCGTTTGATAATTTAGATGTCCATTAAATATGCCATTTTACATCATACAGGCTGAAGTATTTTCACCTCTACAATTACATACATACACATGCACGCGCACACATGCATGCACACCATGTGTGCACCTGCGCACACACGCACACCTGATGCACTTTCTTTGTAATGTCAGAAATATGGCAGCTAATTAGACTGGAATCTGCTGCTGCGTAAAGCAGTTGAATTTCCTTATCAATTTTCATGCGCTTATCATCCTTGGATTCAGCACCAGCAATGTTCCTTGTGTTGGATTAGCCTTGCTGTGGGAGTGATTTGGACCATGTGCCTGGTGATTTCCCGTTCTTAGCTACTGTCTAAGAGCGTGTATTGATCCAACATCATTACTGTGGTACCGGTAACCCTTTAATCCTCAAATATGTTCAAGAAAATGTAAATTTGCTCAGAAAATATCCATTTGCAGACCAAGAAAAGACTTTTTGAATATTTATCACTGGAATGACTGGCTCGGTTATCAAGCCAGCCATTCCTATTGTAAATTTTTTTAAATAGTCTTCTGGTCAACTAGGCCACAACCGGCATCCGTAGTGTCATTGATGAATGTCCATTTGCAGGCCAAGTGAATACTATTTTTGAAAACTTTCCACTGAATCTCTGTATGGCTCTATAAATGAACTAGATATTCCAGTGGTAAATTAAAAAAAAATAGTATTCACGTGGCCTACAAATGGACAGTTAAGAAGCAAATATTTGGGTTTTTGTTGATCAAATTCCACCATTGAAGGGTTACGACACTCCTCATGGGTCCATTAAATAGTGATTCTATATAAAATATGTTAACAGGTTGTCAAACAGGCAAATGTGACCCAGTGATTTCATTGCTATGATATTTTTTTAAAACGTAATTTCTGTAAGAAATTACGTAACATGATGTATTATTACATCAATACATTGATTGGCATTCATTGTTAATTTGGTCTGTTAACCCTTTCACCGATATATTCCATCCATCTCAATCTCTGGGGGGAAAACAGACAGGAAGGCTGTTGAATATTTAGAAATTAATATGATTGGAAGCTGCCTTAGGCAGCAATGGTTTCCAGCCATATTCAAAATATTCAACAGAATATGCTATACATCAGAAAGAATTTCCTTTTTCAGCGATTTGTCGTTCAACGAGTAAAAGTTGCTATCGTATTAAACCGCAATAGTGTGATTATCCCCCACCACCCCATCAAAAACAACAATAAGGAATAATCTGTCTTCTGACCACTGCCTGCTGATCTACAAGTTCAACTTCACTTTATTTCTCCCCCCTGGCTATTACAATAGCATATGGGGGGTAACAGTTATTACATACAATATTTATGGCAGTGGAGCTATTTTACACATAACATAGTACTTTAAAATCTTTATTTTATACTGTCTGGGAAGCCTGTGCTCTGTGCAAGTAAATAATTAGGCAATTGGTTATGACAGCGGAGATAGAATATATGCAGTTAATTATATACAATGCAATATAAATATATAGTGCTTAGGGCCTACATAACAATACTCAGATGTTCATATTAACCCTTGGATCCGTAAGTTCCCAGAATCTCAGTTTCAACGTAGCTGTATAGGAAAACTGTTGATTATTTTGACAGATCCGACGGACCTGTTTCTGCCATAAACAGCAATGGCTTCCTGTCAGGCCAGCTTGAAAATATCCATCAGGATATAGTGAAGGATTTTGGTGGTGGCCTGGTTCGGATGAGTTAATATTCTTGGCTCGCACCCGAGTTGGAAAATGTTACTAGAGCCATTGGCCCAATTCAGTGAATATCATGTTGGGCGAGCATAGGGTGCTTCACAATGATAGTCAATGAGTTAGCTCGATAATAACATATATCATTTGACATGTTCAGTGTGCAATACATGTTTGTAATATTTTCATTTTCAAGAGTTACAAGTGTAATTTGCATAATTTTGATAGACCTATTGCATATGGATGGCATGTGTAGGGAAATAAGCAGGCAATTTGTTTTGACAGTGGGGATACAATATACGCAATTAATTATACAATGCTCTATAAATATATACATGCTTAGGGCCTACATCACAATACTCACTCTTCGAACGGTGAGTTCCCAGAGTCTCAATTTCAATGTAACTGTACAGGAAAATTGTTGAATAGTTTGAATCAAATCCGACAGGACCCTGTTTACAGCAGCCAGTCAGGTTAACCTGAAAATACCCAACAGAATATTATGAAGGATTTTTGTGTTACATAAAGTTACCGGAGCCATTGGCCCAGTTCAGTGAATATCATGTAGGGCGAACTTTAGGACACTGGGCATGTTTGTTGACGGGCTTGAATGTGTCCATGACCACTTCATAATTATAGAGATCTCAGCTTTGACATTTCTCCTAAGTCTAACACTCAAGCTGGCCAAAAACGCCTTCTGCACTGATCTTGAAAACTGTCCATTTGGAGGCCAAGGTCAGACTATTTCTGATAATTCACCGCCGATAACCGAGCCAGTCTTTTCAGAAGTATAATTGTTTAATTGGTCAATTTGTTCGGTGGGCCATCTTGAATTTTCCTTAAACAATGGCTGAAAATCGTTTAAAAATGCTACTGGGCAATTCCACAGTGACAGACGTTACATTTTCACATGCCTTAGGTTGTAAACCTTGTTAGCTCACCTGGTCTGAAAGGCCAAGTGAGCTTATGTCGTGGCGACCGACCGTCCGTCATCCATCCGTCAACTTTTTCTTTAAAATGACTTCTCAAGAACTGCTGTGACGATTTCAATTATATTTGGCAGGAAGCATCCTTAGGGCATAGGGATCCAAGTTTGTTCAAACGAAGCCGATCGGCCAATTTGGCCGGCGGCCGTCTTGGATTTTGGCCGATTTTTAGAAACGTCTTTAGCAATCGTCTTGTCCAAAACTGCTTGAGGGATTGAAGGAAACGTCATGAAATATGATCCAGGGCAAGAGCTCAACTAAGTTTGTTCAGGGGAACTTGATTGGTCAAATGGTTCGGCAGCCATCTTTGTTGACATAGTTTTAGCGAAAATGACTTCTTCTCCAGAACCGCTGAAGGGATCAGGCCGAAATTTTACAGCTATGATTAGGGACTAAGGGCCAGTAAAGTTTGTTCAAGAGAAGTTGATCCGTCAAAAAAACATGGTCGCCGTGGGCCAATCAAAATATAGCATGTTTGGCGGCTATATTGGATTTTTTTATTTGATGAACTTTGAGGCTGATATTGTTTTTATATAGGTTTTTGGGTATTCTGATTTGAAATTTGCAATTTTCGAAACTGATAAATGGTTTGGCAGCCATCTTCGATCATTTTCCCGCCAAAAGCTCCCATACTAAAGAAATGGGAAATTTAAAATGTCTTCTTTTCGAGAACTACTGGGACGATTTCAATTATATTTGGCAGGAAGCATCCTTAAGGCATAGAGATTCAAGTTTCTTCAAACGAACACGATCGGCCAATTTGGCTGATGGCCATCTTGGATTTCAGCTGATTTTTAGAAATGTCTTTTAAAATCTTCTCCAAAACTGTTTGAGGGATCAATTCAGACCTCATGAAATATGATCTGTGGTAAAAGCTGATCCAAGTTTGTTCAAGGGAACTTGATTGACTAAATTGTTCAACGGGCATCTTGGATGACCTCGTTTTCGCAAAAACGACTCCTCCAGAACCGCCAAAGCGATCAAGCCAAAATTTATGATATATGATTATGGACTAGTTAGTGGCCATTAAAGTGTGTTCAAGAGAAGCTGATCCGTCAAATAAAACTGGCCGCTTTAAAATATCTTTAAAAATCGTCTCCAAAACCGCTTGGGGGATCAATTCAAAACGCATGAAATATCATCTAGGGCAAGAGCTGCACCAAGTTTGTTTCAAGGGAACTTGATTGGCCAAATGGATTGCTGGCCATCTTGGATAACCTAATTTTTGCTAAAATGACCAGACCCGCAGAGCGGATTGGGCCGAAATTTGAGAGATATGATTAGGCACTGAGTGCCATTAATGTTTTTTCAAGGGAAGGCACTGCGTCAGAAACATGGCAGAGGTTGACCAATCAAAATGTAGCATGTTTGGCGGCCATATTGGACTTGCAAAAATGTCCACAAACTCATTTAGAAGACTACTCCTAAACCACCCACTAACAATTGTGACAAAAATGCATAATGCTCCAGGTGAGCGACACAGGCCCCTTGGGCCTCTTGTATTGACATGAGTTATGACATTCAGGCAACCATCTTTGGCAGAGGGTATAGGTAGATCCTTTCCTATTTAGTTATGTAGAGAAATTACTGATTCATTGTACCATTCATCTTAGGGAATGTGTTTTATAGGCGTGACTGATGTTACATAAAACCAACATATGAATGATTTAATTATTTGTTTTGTGTTATTCTCCTCAAACTATAAGACTGTTATAACTGGTTTCTGTTATAAAATAATGCTTATATAGCAGTAAATATCTGTGCTATAAGACTGTTCTATCTCTTATAGTACAAAAATAAATTACATAAAACTGTGTGACTGACGCTACCATGACTGACGTTACCGTGACTGACGTTACAGTTTCTCCTTTTGGAAAATGTCATGGGAGATTCCTTTTAGGTGTTATTACTGCCATATATAGTGTAATTACTTAATTATTTTAACAGTGTAATGACACTTATGAAGAAATTAAATCTTAAGAACTAAAGAAAGGTTGCATAATAGCTGTAGATAGACACCTCATAGATAATATCAGTATGAGTAAAGTGCTGCTAACTGCCTAGAGATTACTTCTATTCAGTTAACATGCATGTATCCTAAATGACACATTTGATTTATAGAATAACAATAAATCTTTTCATCAACATCATTTTAAAAATGAATACCAAGTAATTGACATTGTAAAGGGAACTCAATTAGATAACAATTCAATATGACATGGGTTAAGTAAAAATTAAAATAATTGCAAATTTGTCCAATAACCGTATCAATGATAACTTTTTCAGTTGGGCTATTGTGAGGCTAAGTGTCCTTTTTGGAAACAATGTTTCTGAAAGCTGAATTGCTGTTACCTTTGACCTTTTGATACCAAAATTGTCACACATCCTCGGGACCCCACAGACAGACAACCTTGCACCCAAGTTTGGTCAAGATCTCTCAAGAAGAATTCCAGAGTTATTCAAACATGTCTTAAGAATTTAGAAAATAAAGAACAAGAAGAGCCACCACTCCATGCTCACATATATCCCTGCATCTAACGACGCGGCTAATACCACAAATCATGGAACGAGTTACCCATGGCATATACCATACAAAGAAAGTTGCAACATTAATAAAGTGTGTACATTTAAAATCTGGAAAGCTATAGTGGTCTCAATAATTAACAATTGTTGGAACATCAAACATTTTCTTTATTTTGTCCCATGTGTAGAATATTTTGACCCTTGTCCTCAGTGGCTGGCCATTTCCAGAATCTCCTTCCAGCTTTTACCATAGCGGAAACCTCATAGTTTTCACCACACAGCCTTGACGTCACCGGGAAAGAGTCCTCAACATATTCAACGACACACCAGCCACTGACCTTAATGGCATCATTGATCTAACTTGGAAGTTCTGTATGTGTTTCACCTTCCATTGTCTCCACTGAATCTCAGATCTGTACCGGATGCATCCTTTGTTAATGGAAAGGTTCTGATTTCAGTGATAAAACCTTTTAGATGTTGTACTTGTACTATTCCTTTGATAGTGGGCACATCAGAGAACACCTTTTCCAAGTTGAGGGATTTATTTTGCTGGTCTATGTCAGGTGAAGACATTTCTGTAGCATCAACATTTAGTGCCATCAATCGAGCAGCTGCAACAAAACGTGGAGCATCATTAACTATCAACTGTCTAGTTTTCACAGCCTTCCAAACATGTCTCATTACAGTACCTCCAATGCCATCACTTATCCCTTCCCATGAGAAGTGGCAAAGAAGTTCCAGCTGATAGTAATGTTATTCTTTAACTGAAGAGGTGTAATTGATGCAACAATGTACCGATTCTTAAACTGTAATGCTGGTCCATCTGCCTATATAGATACATGCCCAACAGATGAGGGGAGGCATTCCAACAAACAGTCAATGTATAATGTATAACGTACTGTTTAACTGATTGAAAATTCAAATATCAAATTATATTTTAAGTATAATTTTGCAATTAAGTGATTGACTGGATGGTCGAAGAATGGCAGATCTGTGATGCATGAATAACAATAACCACACTAGAAAGTGATTGAGCATTCAAGTCTAATCTGTATACACATTCAGTAATAACTTTCAATTTACAGGAAATATGCCAAGCTCTGGGGTGCATCATTATATATTTTATATATATATATTTAAAGATGCTAATTTCTGATAAATGTGTCAGTGAGAATCCTTTAATTATCTAGCAATGAACCATGTAAGAACATATGCAAAGCTTGTCTATTTAACAGAAAAAGTAATAATAGAATGACTATAGATAAAATACTATAACAGACAAATCACATACTCAAATTTCCCATGAAAGTTGATTGTGACTGATGTTACATCTACAAAAGGTTTGTGACTGGCGTTACATTGTGACTGATGTTACGATTTTCAATGCCATTCTTTAAAGAATTAGTAAAACTGACAACTATTATTCTTATTTATAACTTATGTATGTTGTGAAGGAGGAGAATTCTAATTAGCAAGTTTCTACTGCTTGGAGTTTGTGTAGTAGAACAAAAAGTGGTGTCTCAGTGACCACTAGGGCAAATTAATGTAGTCAAATCTTCAATATCTGACTATAATTGTTTTAGCTTTTCACATGTTCTGAAGCAATTACTAATGAACTCTTACAAATTTAATATAAACATAACAAAAGCTTCAAATAATTTGGTATCTGGATATTTTGATTTTCTGTTATTTTATAGAGTTATCAGGTCGCAAATAAACCCACATTGTAAAATTCTAGTAACTAAGTAAACAATAAAATTTGGCACTAAAATTTTTCATTTCTTTAAGCTTCAAGTTCAGTTCTATAATTTAAACAAGCTTATTAATGGCAGCATTGAAAATAATTTTTTTTTCTCATGTCCATCATAGCGCGGAATTGCCCTACTGGTCATTAACTGCTTGGACGACTTCAACCGGACTGGCTGGAATGAGCCTAGGGTGTTAGGCTTCAGAACTTGTATATGGAATTTTGATTGGTCACTTTCGGGCGGCCATTTTGGATTTTCTAAACATTTTGCGAAATCATTTAAAGGCCTATTTCTCATTAACCGCTTGGCCTATTTCAACCAAACTCAGCTGGAAGAAGTCCGAAGAACCCTAGGCCGGTACGCTTCAGAACATGTATACAGAATTTTGACGGCTTGATTTTGATTGGGGTCATTTTGGATTTTCCGAAAAATGCGAATTTGTATAAAATCATACGCCTCATTAATCGCTTGGGTGATTTCAACCAAATTCGGCAGGAAGGATCCTATTGTCATAGCCTCCAGAAATTCTATTCAGAATTTTGATAGGTCAATGTTTTGACAGCCATCTCTGCATGATTTTCTGAGTGTTTTCTGGAACCAATTAAAAACGGTACTCCTTCAATCAATAGCCCAATTTCAACAAAACTTTGGTGGAACGATCCTATGACGGTAGACTTCACATATTAAATGAGAATCTTGATTGGTCAATTTTATGTTTATTTAAATGCAAATGGTTTAAATACCATTAGGGCTTCTTGTTCAACAATATGCCCCTGTGTCTGTTTGCCTGCCTGCCTGCCCTATCTATCTATCTTTCCATCCATCCATCCATCCATCCTGCAGAAGAGAAAACTATTTGTTAAAATTTACCATTGAAATGACTCACTTCATAACCAAGCCAGTCATGCCAGTGGTAAATTTTAACAAATAATCTCTTGGTTTGCAAATGGAGATTTTCTCTGAGAATATCGAAATATTCTTGAAGAAATTGGAGTTTAAGGAGTTAACGATCACGAAGATGCACGTACTCCCAGTCTTGAGAACATACAAATGATACAATGCACTTCAGAAATAACTTGGAATGGTTCAAACCAAATAAAGCGTACTGTTGAATATTTCGAACATAATAATTTGATTGGAAGACATTAATATACCCCTTAGCCCTCTAATTTCTTCAATAAAATTTCAATTTTTTCAATAAAATTTCAATTTTTTCAATAAAATTTCAATTTTGTCATATAAGATGTCAAGTTCTGTTGCAGACCAAGAGAATAATGTTTTTGAAAATTTATCACTGGATTGACTGGCTCGGATATCCAGCTGGTCATTCCAGTGATAAATGTTCAAAATTATTCTCCCTGCAAATGCGCATTCACTAAATAAATATTTTGATTTCTTGGACCAAATTTGACCATTAAAGGGTTAAATAGACATTCCCTGGTAGAATTAAATAAATTTTGGAAAATGTTATTTTATATTGGTAATGAAATGGTCTCGATGTATTGTTACTGCAAACCGTTTTCTATATAGATATTCCGGACCTGTCAGCCACCCATATTTGCTATTATTTGCTATTTTTATGTAAACATTGCGCGTTGCAGTTTATTCGCGCGCTGCAGTTTATTCGTGATGTCTAGACAGTTTAAGAATTTAAGATGAAATACTGGCACCACAAGTTCTACAATCCCTGTCGCTTCCAAAACCTCAAAAGACTCAGCGAGGACGATCTAAACTGCAAACAATATAGAGACACTTCAAAGAAATCGGCTTGACACAACTGTTGTAATATATCATGTATAGCTCTCATACTCTGAGTCAACGAATCACGACAATAATCGTAAGCGAATACTCTGGTGTTCTCTGAAACGGAAGTGAAATCTGCCATCAAATTTCTTTTTACGTTTTTAATATTTTTGGAATTTCTAATTTCCATCTTCTTGGCTATTGAATGCCCATTTAAGAATCGAAGATCAATGCTAGTATTGACCCACTAGAAGCAGTGTATATACTTATTTTTGTATATATAAAATGTATAGATCTATCAGCCAATATACCTTTAAGGAATGAGCAGTCATTGTTTGATAATTTAGATGTCCAGTAAATATGCCATTTTACATCATACAGGCTGAAGTAATTTCACCTCTACAATTACATACATACACACGTATGCACAAACATGCGCGCATACTATTGGTGCACACACATGTACGCATGCACGCACCCACGTTAACGGGCGCGCACGCACTCACGCACACGCACACACACACACACACTTGGTCTGCAAATGGACATTTATCAAAATCAATGCAGAAGCCATTTCTGGCCAGCTTGAGTGCTAAAGGGTTAAGACGTACTAAACATTGTATTTGCCACTTATAGAGCTTTCTCAGAAATGTAAAAATTTGACGGGCAGACATACCAGCAGACAATCTTATACTAGTTGCGAGTTACAACTAACAATTAGCAGCATAGTGGCGCTATGTGATATAAGCTTGCAGATTATCGAACAATTTATATGCGGCCCAGGATCCAATATTTCGACATAACATATAGGACATAATATGAAAGCAGCGAGATCGGCTAGACAGGAAAAGAGACTTGTGGCCATCTCCTGTGTAATGACAGGAACGCCTGTGGTGGCACAATACTTGAAGATTAGCGTAGTCACACTGCAAGAAGCCAGAAACTCAGCTAAAAAGTTCTTGCGGCCAAACTTACCAGAGATATCATTAAGAGTATTGAGTGTGTGGGTATAGTGCTCTGATGTCGATGCTTTCGTGGATCAATACAGGTTTATGAGGCTGCGACAAATGAAAGTACGCCGAGTCTAGATGTGTGTCTGCAGACATGAGTTTACATTAGTGCTGGTAGGCTTTCATGGCTGCGAGTTATCAGAGACATTTCCAGACCACGGATCAGCGCTTACTAGTGTCGTAATCAGGCATTAGGCAAACTATTCAGATTCAGGTATATAATATACAATGCTAAGTTTGCATTTGCAGATCGTTGTTATTGAAAAATGCTTAATGCATCATGCATGTATCTTGGTGTAAATTGATAGTAAGGAATGTGTTCGGTTTCTTTTGCAATCTATGCATTTTTCCATGTAATCACTCAATTTATTGGACTACACTGTAACAAAGTATAAGTGGCAACAGTTCCCAAGTATTTGATTTATTAACTCTTTAATGGTCAAGATTGGTCAAGAAAATTAAAACTTGCTTACTCAATGGCCATTGGCCAAGGAAAGACTATTTTTGAAAATTTACCACTGAAATGACTGGTTCATTTCCAGTGGTCAATTTTCTAAAAATAATCTTGTTGGCCTGCAAATGGACATTTCACAAGATGACTACAGAGGCCGGTTTTGATTGGCTTAGCCAAGGAATATAATGAATTGTGCCAGTAGAGGAGACAGTAGCTCAATGGTTTAGCTTACTGGCATTCTTAACTAGTGATCCTGGTTCCTCCCTCTGTGCGTGACTATCTAGCTATTGATGGAAACATATATAGCAATCTCATTCACTCCTCTTTGCCTCTCTCAACCTACGATTATAAATTGGTACTGCTGTCAAAACTGGAGAAGTTATCTGTAATGGCTTTATATAGTGAAAATAAAACTAGCCAAGATATGGCCTGTATAACCCTAAGCCTAGAAATTAACGCTTGTCACTGATTAATTAAATTAAGAGGAATTGGTGTTTAGTTTTCAACAGATTTGTTGGAAGAGGTTGCTTGTACACCAAAATTGTTGGAAAATGTACACACGTTTTTTGCCAAAAGATAGAATATTGACATCAGAGTGTCAAGGGACCTCATAGATGTAGTATGGCACGAACTAATTGTGCCAGATTTTGTATAGATAACTCATCCTTTCCATGCAATACTCAATTAGTAATTAGCTTACCTGGCCTGAAAGGCTAAGTGAGCTTAAGTCGTGGCGACCGTCCGTTGTTCGTCCGTCAACTTTTCCTTTAAGCGACTTCTCAAGAACCGCTGGGCTGATTTCAATTATATTTGGCACAAAGCATCCTTAGGACCTAAGGATCCAAATTTGTTCAAACAAAGCCGATCGGCCATCTTGAATTTTGGCAGATTTTTAGAATTCTCCGAAACCGCTTGAGGGATTGAAGCAAACCTCATGAAATATGATCTAGGACAAGAGCTCAACCAAGTTTGTTCAAGAAAACTTGATTGGTCCAATGGTTCGGTGGCCGCCATCTTGGTTGACCTAGTTTTAGTGAAAATAACTTGTCCAGAGCCGCTAAAGGGATCAGACTGAAATTTGGCAGATATGATTAGGGACTAAGGGCCAGGAAAGTTTGTTCAAGAGAAGTTGTTCCATCAAGAAACATGGCCGCCGTGGGCCAATCAATATATAGCATGTTTGGCGGCCGTATTGGATTTATTTATATGATGGATTTTGAGGCTGAAATTGGTTTAATATAGGTTTTTGGGTATTCTGATCTCAAATTTGCAATTTTCGAAATGTTGGATAAACGGTTTGGCGGCCATCTTGGATCATTTTCCTGCCAAAAGCTCCCATACTAAAACAATGGTAAATTTAAAATGTCTTCTCGAGAACTGCTGGGCCGATTTCAATTATATTTGGCAGGAAGCATCCTTAGCGCATAGAGATCCAAGCTTGGTCAAACGAACCCAATCGGCCAATTTGACCAGTGGCCATCTTGGATTTCGGCCGATTGTTAGAAATGGCTTTAAAAGTCTTCTTTTCCAAAGCCGTTTGAGGAATTGATTCAAAACTCACAAAATATGATCTAGGGTAAGAGCTGACCTAAGTTTGTTCAAGGGAACTTGATTGACCAAATGGTTTATAATGGCCATCTTGGATGACCTAGTTTTCGCAAAAATTACTTCCCCAGAACCACTGAAGCGCTCAGGCTGAAATTTGTAATATATGAATAGGGACTAAGGGCCATTAAGGTTTCAAGCGAAGTTGATCCGTCAAAAAAACATGGTTGCGGTGGGCCAATCAAAATATAGAGTGTTTGGTGGCCATATTGGATTTTTTTATTTGATGGATTTTGAGGCCGAAATTGGTTTTATCTAGGCTTTTTATTCTGATCTCAAATTTGCAATTTTCGAAACTGTTGGATGAACGGTTTGGTGGCCATCTTGGATCAATTTCCCGCCAAAAGCGCCCAATACTAAAGCAATGGGAAATGTAAAATGTCTTCTTTTAGAGAATTACTAGGCCGATTTCAATTATATTTGGAAGGAAGTATCCTTAGGGCATAGAGATTCGGTTTTGTTCAAACGAAACCGATCGGCCAATTTGGCCGGCAGCCATCTTGGATTTTGGTAGACTTTTTTAAATGTTTAAAAATCTTCTCCAAAACAGTTTGAGGGATCAATTCAGACCTCATGAAATATAATCTAGGGTAAGAGTTGACATAAGTTTGTTCAAGGGAACTTGATTGACCAACTGGTCCAGTAGCCATCTTGGATGACCTCGTTTTCGCAAAAAAAGACCTTCCCCAGAACCGCTGAAGTGATCAGGCGGAAATTTGTTATATATGATTAGGGACTAAGTAAGGGCCATTAAAGTATGTTCAAGATAAGTTGATCTGTCAAAAAACCTGGCCCCCTTGTGGGCCAATCAATATATAGCGTGTTTGGCGGCCATATTTTTTTTTATTTGATGGATTTTGAGGCCGAAATTGGTTTTATATATGTTTTTGCGTATTGTGATTTCAAATTTGCCATTTTCGAGACTGTTGGATAAACCGTTTAGCGGCCATCTTGGATCATTTAACCGCCAAAATCTCCCATACTAAAGCAATGGGAAATTTAAAATGTATTCTCATGCCATCTTGGATTTTGGTCGATTTTTAGAAATGTCTAAAAATCTTCTCCAAAAGCACTTGGGGGATCAATGCAAAACGCATGAAATATCATTTAAGGCAAGAGATGCACCAAGTTTGTTCAAGGGAACTTGATTGGCCAAATTGTTTGGCGGCCATCTTGGATAACCTATTTTTTGCCAAAACAACTCCAGAACCGCTGAGCGGATTGGGCCGAAATTTGGGAGATGTGATTAGGCATTGAGTGCCATTAAAGAAGGAGCGACATCTGAAACACAGTCGCCGTGAACCAATCAAAATGTAGCGTGTTTGGCGGCCATATTTTTGTCCACACACTCATTTAAAAGACTACCCCTAAACCACCCACCAACAATTTTGACAAAAATGCATAGTGCTCCAGGTGAGCGATACAGGCCCCTTTGGCCTCTTGTTTACATGTCTAATTATATCCAGTAAATTATTCATTTGCATCCTGAATTTCTAGAAAGCTTTAGTGGTTAAGCTGGGACAAACGTTTTAACCATTTAAGGTGAGGCTTGCGCGATTTAATCGAAAATCGCGATTTCTACGATGTAATAGAAAAAAAAATCGAAAGATCGTGAAAAAATTGACCAGATTATAAGATTTTGAAACTCATCATTCAGCAGTAAAAGAATACAGTTATAATCCATTCGCGCATGTATACATTGTGTTTTTTCTTGATCGCTTCACGCAGCTAGTTACTTTGTCAAATCGCCAGATAATTTTCTTTCTTTCGCTGCAGCCCCTGGGTCTTTCGTAAAATACCAAGTATATACTTAGTTGCAGAGTGTTAGGCAATAATCACTGAACATAATTCTTTTTACTTCTTTTAGCAATTGCAGGCTGTGTACTAATTTTTCCTTTTTGATTTGGTTGTCATGCGTAATTAAAGAAAATAACGCAACAGCTTTCCAGATTGTTGTATTTTGAACTGTGCGTTCTGTTGATTATTCTTAAATGTAAATCGTACATTCTGAAAGCAACTATAAACTGCACTATAGGAGGAGTTTACGCCATTACTATCATAGTTACACAAAGCTACCGTCCTATGTATATGGATTGAGCAGTATCTCCCGGGGTACTAATATTAGCATCTTCGTACTACTCGAGTACTCGACGACATTTTATGTCAAATTTTGATGAAATAAACGATGTTATTAATTAATAAACTATACGCAATATTTAGTCGGTCCCAATTAATAATTTCACTCCCGTGATGATGGATATAAGGTATACATTAAGCATAGACATAGGATGGTAAGAATTCGTTGCATGAAATTGTGTTCTAATTTCATGCTATTTTTGTATCATTTATTTCAACTTTTTCTAGAAATTCCAAGTCCCAGATTTGGTGACTTGTCACGTTACCTCGGTTTATACTTTTGGGAATTTGGACCTACAATTTATTCGAAAATCGCAATTTTTAAAAATAAAATCGATCGTGATATTTCAAAGCAAAAATCACACAATCCTACATTAACCATTTAATGGTTCAATTTGGTCTAGAAAATGAACTGAAAATGTCCATTTATAGGCCAAGAGATGGATGTTTTTGAAAATTTACCACAGAAATGATTGACTCAGTTATCGAGCCGGAGTCATTCCAATGGGACATTTTCAAAAATATTCTTGACTTGTAAATGGACTTATCAAGATCACCGCAAAGGCTAATATTGAACAGCTTGACCATTGGATTCAGTCGATCGACTACTTGCATATTAACACCATCTTTTCAGTGCCAAAGTAGTGATAAACCTGCCTATCACAACCCCTGTGTTGACAATAGAGGGATTGGATCTGTCACTCAAATATCTGACGACATAAATAATTACATCAGTAGTTAGCTGACATAGCTATCATAAAGACAACATAGAAGTCCCCTTCACGAAGCTGTAAAAGTCCAAGTGTGCGACTTGTACGGATGTATTCATAATTTAGGCAGCAACAGCACCCGGTCAAATTAGTTTCAAAATATTCCACAGCTAACCTGTATAGCTACCATGAAATGGGGATTGTGTGAATTCAGGATTCAGTGTTTCAAATCAATTCCAATACCCATGAAAAATGAATGGAGTTTATCTATAAAGAGGTAGGGTATATCTAGAAATGGAACCCTCTAATTAAAGTGGTCCCTAATTGGCGACTAGTTGCAGGTCAGTTTGTGATTAATCGCCGACCTGTTGTGTCGTATAATGATTTTTAACATATATATATATTTCACATATAACGATTTTTTAGCGACTCGTGAAGTAGCTTACACAGAACCAGGGGAAGCCACGCTTATTTGAGAAATTTGTACTGAAATTTCTACTGGATTTTATATTCATGGGACAAATTTTAAAACGAAAGGACAAATGTATTGCTGTTATGTAAAAGTGTGTTTCTTCTACTAGAGTGGAATGATTAGGAAGCGTATTCTGGGTAAAATATTGAGTGCGTTGTCGACAAGGTGCCTATGGTAATTTAACAACAGACCTCGAGATGGATAACTCATTATATGTCTTACGCTTCTAAGAAATCACCTTTATCATCAAATATATTTGAAGCGCTGGTAAATTCACGATTTGTACAAATTTAAATATTTAACAATAAAAAACTACATTTTTTTGTCACATGATGAATACGTGACCCAAATACCTTTTGTGTTTGGCTAATGAAAGAGCAACTCCCTACAACTCACAACTGACAATAGCACATATAGCCATGGAGTCGGCGATGAGTTGGTAACTGGCAAAGAATATTAAACATGTTTGACCATGAAAAATTCTGTGTGACTACTGGTAGTCGGCAACTGGTCGTGTACCTGCTTTGCATATAGCGATCCAGCTAATTTTACAACTGTCATTCAAGTCGATAAAATGACATACAGTGTCTCAGTCGGATCATCGTATGCTATAATTAGTGCTATAAGTAGCTTTTTGGCTTGAAAATATCGTGGTTCTTTAACCCTTTAATGGTCAAGCCGGCGAAAACCGGCCTCTGCATTAGTCTTGAGGAATGTTCATCTGCAGGTAAAGAGAAGAGTATGTTAAAAAAGATAGTCGAGCCAGGCATTCCAGTGCTACAAATTTAAGCAGTAAAGGGTTAATGGCTAAATTGGGTCAAGAAAATGAGGATAATAATTTGCTCCCTTGATGTCCATTTTTATGCCAAGAGAGTACTATTTTTTTAATTGACCAGCGGTACATTTTCTAAAATAGTCTTCTTGGAATGCATAAATGGACATTTCTCAAGATGACTGCGAATGCTGGTTTTGGCCAGCTTCACCAGGGAATGGTTAACCCTTTAATCCTCGAGTTTGTTCAAGAAAATTCAGATCTCAAAGAAAATGTCCATTTTCAGGCCAAGAGAAGAGTATTCTTGAAATCTTACGACTGGAATGACTCGTGATTATTGAGGCAGTCATTTCAGTGGTAAATTTTCAAAAATACTTCTCTTAGTCTGCAATTAGATATCTCTAAGGACCACAGCCAAAACAGTTTTTTGGTCAGGTGGGGGTGTTAAAGGGTACAGCAACAGGTTGCATTCAGAATTAGATCATAGTATTCAGCAGGTTCCCTGTAAAGTTGTGTAATTTGGACACTGGAATTTCGGAGGTTAAAGGGTTAAGAAAGGACTTGAGGTTTGTTTGGTTTTGATTATTATAAAGTATTCACGTAGTATTCATCCTGGGGGGAGGGGGGGTCAAATGACCTGTGCCAATGTTGTGATCAAAAACTAAAATTCCATATCAAACACTTTCAGCAAAATCATTTCCAAAATATCACTGCGCACCGAAAGTTGGTTGGAATAATCTAAGTATGTTAGTTCGTAGATAATGTTACTGCAAGTATTTGCTAACCGATAAATGCATCAGAATTTTAACTACAATGAATGTAATCCAGGCGTCAAATATGATGTACAATCTACAATCAGATGTGGATAATAAGTGATTTCACACAAGGGTAAATTTTAAGGATTTTTTTCTACTAACCCAGATGGAATAGTGCATCATTGATTTTACTATCCTGCAAATTTCACTAACCCAATGATTGTAAGCTCAAAGCTGACCACTTCTTTAATCCATTCATCAATGAAACCCTATGAAACCTCATTTACAAGGCAACCATACAGAGAAGCTGTTGAATAATTTGAAATTAATTTGTGTGGAAAGACAGGCAGCAACGACTTTCTGGACAAATTAATTTCAAAATATTCAATAAAGAGTTGATGCTAGCAGAAAATCTGTTCTTTTTTCAATTTTTGTTGGGTACTGAACATAATGACGTTATAAGTGTTTTTGTATTTCCTCATTTGAGAGCATTACTAACCCAGATCGGTTAGTGCAGGTGTAGTTTTACTAACGTGTATGAAATTCTATTATCCTCGGGTTAACGGGTTAGTGTTAAAATCGAGCGCTGCCACATGATAGTGCCCACCTTGAAATTGTGTGTTTCGTTCTGCGAAGTAGCCGTAAAACATATATTTAACACACTCGGTAATGATATTACTAGACTCATATGGATCGCCACTTGCATTCTTTGATAGTATTTAATTTACTACCTCTTCAGTAGATACGAATATAATTGAAAATTATTGAAATTATTGATCAATCTGTTGGTAATTACTGTTTTGAATGAGATAATCGTAATGAATGCACACACCCGTACTGTTGAATGAATGAAATCATGGTTGGTTTACCAAGCGCTACACGTATGGCTGCTTGTGTTGAATTAGTTTTCTGTGAGCATTAATGAAGGGGGCGGGGTGGGAGGTGGATGGGAGTTGTCTGGTTTTAGTATTAGAAATCAAAAATCTGTTATTGCATGGTTTGCTCTGCCCTGTATTCAGATCGTCCAAGGTATGTAACTCACTGTTGAAATTGTTTATTGATAGTCTATGGGATTTAAAAAGAATCTTAGTACCAGGTAAACCAGCTAATAGTTAATGAATTATATGTATAGTATTGTTTAATATAAATTAATATGAAGCTATGTTGAATCAGATCTTATATAAATATATAGAGCTACCATAATGGACCTTTCCAGAGTAATGATGTCATAATCAGCTAAGCGGGGTGTAGGATGACGTCATAATCATTACGTCATAAATGATTATATATGGCCCATCTTTAAATCTTAATAGTCTGACATGTATGAATTGTATGTGTACTATTTAATAAACATGCTTTTGAATATTTTGAAAGTAATTTTACTGGGCACTGTTGCTGCCATAGGCAGCAACAGCACCGAGTCAAATTAGTTTCAAAATATTGAACAGCTTACCTGTATAGTTTTCTGGAAATTGATTCAGGAAGTTCAGAGATCGATCAATTCCAACATGAGCAAGGTGTGGGTGGAGCTTAGATAGAGATGGGCGGGGCATAGCTAAAAAATGGAAAGGTCCAATCGCAACAGTCGAAAACCTTTATTCAGTACCTAATCAGAAACATTTGAGAGCCAATTTCTTTCTACTTAAACAGCACCAGTTGGGTATGTACCTTTTCCGTAGTTAAACAGCAACAGTCGATCACTTATTCGCTATTTAAACAGCAACAGTCGATCATCTTATTCCCTATTTAAACAGCAACAGTCGATCACATTCCCTATTTAAACAGCAACAGTCGATCATCTTATTCCCTATTTAAACAGCAACAGTCGATCACCTTATTCCCTATTTAAACAGCAACAGTCGATCACTTATTCCCTATTTAAACAGCAACAGTCGATCATCTTATTCCCTATTTAAACAGCAACAGTCGATCACTTATTCCCTATTTAAACAGCAACAGTCGATCACTTACTCCCTATTTAAACAGCAACAGGCGATCATCTTATTCCCTATTTAAACAGCAACAGTCTATCATCTTATTCCCTATTTAAACAGCAACAGTCGATCACCTTATTCCCTATTTAAACAGCAACAGTCGATCACCTTATTCCCTATTTAAATGGCAACAGTCGATCACTTATACCCTATTTAAACGGCAACAGTCGATCACTTATTCCCTATTTAAACAGCAACAGTCGATCATCTTATTCCCTATTTAAACAGCAACAGTCGATCACTTATTCCCTATTTAAACAGCAACAGTCGATCACTTACTCCCTATTTAAACAGTAACAGTCGATCATCTTGTTCCCTATTTAAACAGCAACAGTCTATCATCTTATTCCCTATTTAAACAGCAACAGTCGATCACTTATTCCCTATTTAAACAGCAACAGGCGATCATCTTATTCCCTATTTAAACAGCAACAGTCGACCACTTATACCCTATTTAAACAGCAACAGTCGATCACTTATTCCATATTTAAACAGCAACAGTCGATCATCTTATTCCCTATTTAAACAGCAACAGTCGATCATCTTATTCCCTATTTAAATGCCCAGGCCAAAAAAAGCTTGGATATTCATGAATATCCAAGTTCTGTGGAGCTTGAATAAACCAGCTAATCCAAGCTTTTAATAACTTGGAAAAGCTTGCTGGTATTGGCCACATAAAATTCAAGATAATTCAAGAAAATCCAAGAAAGGCCTAGTTAAAGTAAAATCCAAGAAAATTCCAGATAGTGTGAACATTCAAGAAAATCTGAGCTAACTTGAACATTCAACATAATCCAAGCTAGCTTGCCGGTATTGGCCACTTAAAATCCAAGAATATTCCAGTTAGCTTGAACATTCAAGAAAATCCAAGCTAGCTTGCACGTTCAAGAAAATCCAAGCCTGCTTGAACGTTCAAGAAAATCCCACCTAGCATGGATTTTATTCCAGAAAGTCCCAGCTATCTAGAACTTCAAGAAAATCCCAGCTAATCCTACATAGATTGTTAATGTGCCATATTATTTAGAAAGTCATCACTGCATTAATTACATAGAACCGAAAAAGCTATACCAAAACTGGTAATTCTGAATAAATCTCTGGAAATCAATAGAATACATACCTCAAAATACAGTTCTGTTTCCATTTAAGATTATTGATGCTAAGCATTCTATCTAACAGTACTGTCAGTGTTTCCAAACTATTATATTCTATATATCCATAGCTGGTAATGCTCAATGCAATGAATGTATTATAAGTTTGCTTTTTTACAAAGACTATTAAATTTCCCACCAATTTACCAGGTCACGGTCACCTTTAGTCATGACTATACAGAACCTGTTCTTGCCGTAGTGCAAGCTATTTCAAGATAATCCAAGGTAGCGTAAGTGAGTCTACAAATTCAAGGATATCCAAGTATCTTGAATTCTTTTATGTCTGACAAACCAAAGTCTTAGAAAATCCAAGCTAGCTTGAATTCTGTCAATCAGAAAAGTCCAAGCAAATCCAAGAAGCTTGCACTTTTTCATGATGATATTCAAAAAGTCCTAGAAAATCCCAGCTAGCTTGAATTAAGAGAGGGGGGATTTTCATGAAGTTCAAGCAACTATATAAAGTCCAAGCTAATTCAAGGAAACCCAAGCTGGTATGGGTTGAATAATTTTCCAGTAGTTTGGATATTCAAGAAAATCCAAGCTAATCCAAATTAACTTGAAATTTATTTCACACAGGTTAAGCAACAGGCGATCATCTTCTTCCCTATTTAAACAGCAACAGTCGATCACTTATTCCCTATTTAAACAGCAATAGTTGGGCACTTATTCTCTACTTAAACAGTACGATTCAGGCACTTTTATTCAACTGTGAACATCTGCTTGTGGGAAAAGAAGTAAATTTCTACTTTTGCATTCCCAGTTTTATCAGCATGCCCTCTTCGAGGTACCCAAGTATGCATGCCCATTCATGAGTACTAGATGTACAAGGCTGATATGACACTTTTGAGGTCAAAATTTTCTGACGACATGGTCACGCTGACCCAATTAAGGAAATCGTTGCATTTCTAGATGATAATACAAGTTATTTCGAAGGAATCTTTACCAATCTTGTGTGGACTCTTGCTTGGGGATCTGAAAAACCCTATTAGATTTTAGGGTCAAAAGATTACGGTCACGATGACTGAATTAATGACATTATATTGCATTTCCAGATGATAACTCGAGATCTATTGACGGAATCGTCACTAAACCTGGCTGAGAGGTTGTCCATGCAGGTCCAAAGAAGCTGATCGATTTTGGTGTCAAACGGTCCAAGGTCAAGTTCACGGTGACCCAATTAATAAAATTATATTGCGTTTCCGGATGATAAATCTTAGTTCTATTAAAGGGGTCTTTAGTAAACTTAAGTAGCAGGTTGCCCTTATGTTCCGAAGAACCCGATCGATTTTGGATCAAAAGGTTAACGGTCACTGTCACAGTAATGCAATTAATGAAATTATATTCTGTTTCCTGATGATAACGAGCTCTATTGAAGAGATTCTCACCAAACTTAGGCGGGAGGTTGTGCATGGGGGAATGAAAGACCCTATCGATTTGGGCGGTCAAAATGACAGAGGTCAAGGTTATGGTGAACCAATTAAGGAAATTATGTTGAGTTTCAAGATGATAACTCCAGCTCTATTTAAAGGATCTTTACCAAGCTTGGGTGGGAGTCTTCCCTTTTGGGTCCAAAGAACCGTATCGATTTTGGAGTCAATGGTCAGCGTCATGGTGACAGAATTAAGGAAATTGTGTTGAGTTTCCGGACGATAACTCAAGAAGTACTGGATGAATTCTCACGAGAGTTTAGTGGAAGGTTGCTGCACCACCTATAGCCCAAAGAACCCTATTGATATCAGGGTCCAAATGTCAAGGAAAATGGTGACTAAATTAAAGGCATTTTCCAGAATTTCCGGACAATAACTCGGTTATACTTTATGGATGTTTTGGTAAGATATTACCTTCATGGGTCTTAAGAACCATATCGATTTTGCGGTCAAAGGTTATGGTGAACTAATTAAGGAAATTAAGTGGCTGTGGAATGGAGCATACTTTGGCAATGTGTGATTGTTGTTCTTGTTACTGGAGATTTGAAGAGCTATGGTTTTAGGCAGTTCCCCTGTTTCACCTTTTTCAAGCAAAGATTTTATGGTTTTGTCTTCTGTTATTTAGTTTTTAAGATTGTAACAAGGAAATTTAACTGTATTAGTTTGCATCCGTTTAGTATGTCTGGAGACAGTAAATACCTTTGGGCAATGAAGTTTTGCGAAATGTGCAACATTTTAATTTCTTGTGATTCTACCAGAGACATGCAGATTTATACATTTAAGCATAGCAGTGATAACCACTGACCGTTTGGCGCTGTAAGGGTTAAGCCAGCCAAAAGCAGTCTGTACAGCCAGGTTGATGAAGGTCAATTTACAGGCCAAGAAAAGACAATTTTTGAAAAATCTGCTACTGGAATGACTGGCTTGATATTCGAGTCCGTCATTGGAATAGTAAGTTTTCAAAAATAGTCTTCTTGGCCTGTAATTGGACAGTCACTAAGCAAAAACCTCAATTTCCTTCATCACTATCAACCACTAAAGTGTTATAAATACAGACCAAAAAAAACCAATAAATATTCTGCTGAATAATTTGGAACTAAGTTGACTATAATATATATATATATAAAGGAAACCACAGTTTCCAAGTTAAAAAAAAAAGTTAACGATATTGTTGTTTGAATTTGATGGCCTGGGAGTTCCTCTCTGAAAGTGTAAGTGATCAAGGAATACGAGGCTGTATAGATCTACAGGGACCAATTCAGGCAAGCTTACATGTAGGTTGAGTGGATTCTTGCGCATACTGCCTCAAGGCTAGTAGTTTTGAAAGCTGTTGATAAAAATGTATTCATGAAACCGTTCGCATAATATTGTTTTAAATTATTAAATAATTGTTAAAATCATTTATTACCACACTACAATGGAACTAATTACAGAGACATTGCTTTCATTAAACAATAAACCCTGCCGAGGCAATAATTTTATCCCTCTAACACTCAAGCTGGCCAGAAACTTCTTCAGAATGAGTGTAGCGGTATTGAAAAATGTCCATTTACAGACCATGAAAGGACTACTTTTGAAAATGTACTACTGGACTAACTGGCTCGATAACAGAGCCAATCATTCAAGTGGTAAATTGAGATTTACCACTGAAAAGATGGGCGGTTATTGAGCCGTTCACTCCAGTGAAAAATTCTTTTCTCTCGGCCTGTAAATGGACATAAGAAAATATTTTAATTTTCTTGACCAAATTCGACCTTTAAAGTGTTAAGGCCACTACAGAAGTTAATTTTGGCTGGCTTGATCCTTAACAGAAGAAAAGCTGCTAAAGTTCACACTGAGTATCATTTAACCCTTTAATGGTCAAGCATACTCTGCAGTAGTCCTGCGAAATGTCAATTTGCAGGCCAAGAGAAACTGTTTTTGGAAGTTTACCACTGAAATGACTGGCTTGATAATCGAGCCAGTCATTCCAGTGGTAAGTTTTCGAAAGTGGCCTTCTCTTGGCTTACAAATTAACTTTTTCGAATAGAAAATTGAAGTTTTCTTGACCAAATTGACCATGAGATTTAGTACATTTTACTGAGCTGTGACGGTTTATGTTAAGTGTCCCAGACGCTTCCACGCTTCCCGTTTTGCCCGGTTGACAACACTGTATGGATATGACTGTCTGCCAGTGTGTTGTTCATTGGATGGCTTTCCTTTGTCCCGTGGTGTCCCGGTTGGGAGAGGAGCTTTTCTTCATTTCAGAGGACAGCAATCTCGAGTATGGTGTGGACAGTTTTTTCTGCTTCCTGATGGACTGCTGTGTTGTCCACTGCCTGGTAAACAACCGATTTCTAACAACAACATTTTATAAACTTGACATGGTATTATGTAATGTCGCCGTCCGTCCGGGCGGGCGGGTGTGCGGGCAGCAGAGTGGTTTCTGAATGATAACTCTGTTACCATTTGTCGGATCGCATTGAAACTCCACAGTGTGGTTGGACTAGGTCTGGGGAAGAAACCTATCGAAATCAACGATGATCCGAAATCCAAGATGGCCGTCAGCCACCGCCGGCCATCTTGAAAATTAGTTTCCAGATGATAACTCGTATTATCAGATCGCTTTGAAACTTCATAGAGTGGTTGGGCTAGGTCTGGGGAAGAAACCTATCGCAATTGACAATGATCCAAAATCCAAAATGGCTGCCAGCCACCATTTTGAAAATTAGTTTCCGGATAACTCTGTTCCCGTTTATAGGATCGCTTTGAAACTTCATAAGGTGGTTGGACTAGGTCTGGAGAAGAAACCTATCGAAAGTGATGATGATCCGAACTCGCATGATGGCCACCAGCCACGGGCTGCCATCTTGAAAGTTTGTTACTGGATGATATCTCTGTTATCATTTATCTGATCATTTCATAGTGTGTTTGGAATATGTCTGGTGAAGAAACCTATTGAAATTTACGATAATCCAAAATCCACTATGGCCGCCAGTCTGGCAGCCATCTTGAAAATTGGTTTCCGGACGATACCTCCTTGACCGTTTAACGGATCACTTTGACACTTCATAAGGACGACTGGTCTGGGGCTGGGGAAGAAATAAATATTTTCTGATAGCTCTCATTCATTGGTTTGTCATCATGGCGGGGTACTATGCGCCGTTTGTGGAGCTCTTGTTAAATATGGTGATGTCACATGTTGCAAGGAATCCCTGGAAGTTGGATGAATCCTACTTTTCTAAAATATTTGTCCGATATACTGAACTTAGCAAGTGTTTTAATGTTTATTTAGGTTCCGGAATTGAACAAAACCTGCCTGAGGCGTTTACCAGGCAGACATGCGAGCATCACCCACTCACCCTCAAAGAAGGTGGCAGCCATGGTAGATACAGGTGAGTCATAGCCTGTATTTTATCTAATGTCTTATTGTTACACAACATAGTTATTGCCCAAATTTTGTGCAAACTATTTGAAATGTTTCAAAACTAACCATATCAATCTGTCTTATATATATTTCAACCATTTCATAACCAGTCTGGCCAAAATTACTGCTTCTACAAAGGCCGAGAGAAATATCCATTTGAAGGCCAACTGAAGAATACTTTTGAAAAAATATGACAGGAATAACTGACTGGTAATCCGGTTGTTCATCTTGTTAAATGTTGATGTTAATTCACCACATTACTGTGTAAATTTCTCATTCTGTATGTGTACATCCTAAATGCCCATTGCTTCGAGAGAGAGAGAGAGAGAGAGAGATTGCACGCTTTACTAGGCTTATGAGATTATTATACGCCCGCGCAAAGCGGGGTCGTATTATGTGATGGCGCTCGCCGTCCATCTGTCTGTGCGTCTGTCTGATTCTTGACCGGAGCAGATCTCGAAGAGTTTTGAACCTACACTCACAAATTCGCTAGAGTTATCTCCCTTGAAAGCTTAAAATTTGTCAAAATTTTCTTGTCCGACACAGATCTCGAAGAGTTTTGAACCTACAGTCACAATTTTTTTCCAACAGATATATTACCTATAGACGAAGTGTCATGATTTCGATTCTGCAAAATCCTCCCATATTCGCTAGAGTTATCTCCCTTGAAAGCTTAAAATTTATCAAAATTTTCTTGTCCGGTACAGATCTCGAAGAGTTTTGAACCTACACTCACAAATTTTTTTTACAAAAGATGTGGTATATATAGCCGAAGTGTCATGATTTTGTTTTGGCATGATCCGCCCATATTCGCAGGAGTCATGATTTCATTTCGGCAAAGTCCTTGTATATTCGCGGGAGTTATCTCCCTTGAATGATTAAAATTTGTCCAAATTTTCTTCTCCTGGCCAGATCTCGAAGAGTTTTGAACCTACACTCGCAATTTTTTTCCCGGAAGATGTGTTAGGTATAGACGAAGTCTCATGATTTCCTTTCGACAAAATCCTCGCATATTCGTGAGAGTTATCTCCCTTGAAAGATTAAAATTCATCACAATTTTCTTGTCCGGGCTAGATCTTGAAGACTTGAACCTATACATTTACAATTTTTTTTTGGCAGATGTGTTAGGTATAGACGAAGTGTCATGATTTCCTTTCTGCAAAATCCCCCCATAATTGCCAGAGTTATCTCCCTTGAAATACAAAATTTGTCAAAGTTTAATTGTTTTCATTGAATCTAATACTGTATGGATAGATGAAGGGCAAAATCTTCCCATATTTGCCACGGTTATCTTGAAAGACTAAAATTTGTCAACATTTTCTTGTCCGGTCCCAGATCTCGAACAGTTTTGAACCTACACTCACAATTTTTTATTCATCAGATGTTTTAGGGATAGACGACGTGTCGTAATTTCGTTTCGGCAAAATTCACCCATATTTGCCAGAGTTATCTTCCTTGAAAGATTAAAATTCATCAAAATTGTCTTGTAATTGTAATGATCAATGCAGCTGTTAAGACTTTCAAGATTTTGAGTGATGTCTGCATGTGTACCTAATAGAAATTTCCCCCCCCCCCCCCTTTTCTTAGAGAATTATCAAAGACAAACTTCTCATAATTTAGCATTCCTCAAACAAGTATGCCTGCCGTCGTATGTTGAGTTTCACTAAAACTCTTGTTGAAAATGTATCACTGGAATGCCTTCTCGAGCCAGGCATTCCAGTAATACATTTTCAAAAATAGTCTTCTCTTGCCATGCAAATGGACATACAATCACTAAGCTAAATGTAATTTTTCATGACCGAACGCATTAAAAATTAATTGAAAGTTAGGTTTTGAAATATTTTATGCAATCAAAAATATTCACAATTCAATTTAATTTTTAATCATATAAATTCATGATTTAAAACCGCGATTTTTGATTTAATCACATAATCGTGCAAGCCTTCTTTTTACTTCCTTTTACAAAGCTCATGATTACTGCCTGTCATAGTCATCGAATTCGTGCAACAAATACTGTCATAGACCACGTCTCAATATCCTTTATTATGATGTGACATAATGTTGCCATTAGATATCCAAATTCTAGATTGCGCCAAATTATCGGTGACTGATAACTATATTTAGTTTTATTAGCTCACCTGGCCTGAAAGGCCAAGTGAGCTTATTCCATGGTGACCGTCGGTCCATCGTCATCCATCAACTTTTTCTTTAAACGACTTCTTAAGAACCACTGGGCCGATTTCAATTATATTTGGCAGGAATCATCCCTAGGGCATAGAGATTCAAGTTAGTTCAAACGACGTCGATCGGCCAAAATCCAAGATGGCCGGTTTTTAGAAACACTAAAAAATCTTCCCCGAAACCGCTGGAGGAATTGATTCAAAACTCATAACACATCATCTAGTGCAACGGTAGACCCAAGTTTGTTCAAGGCAACCAGATTGGACGATTTGCCTGGCGGCCATCTTGGATGACCTAGTTTGCGCGAAAACAACTTCTCCCGAACCGCTGAAGGGATAGACCTGAAATTTGGTAAATATGCTTAGGGACCAAGGGCCATTCAAATTTGTTCAAAGGAAGTTTGTATGTTAAAAAACATGGCCGGCATCAACCAATCAAAATTTAGCTTTTTGTCTTATTGGCCTTTTTGTATTTGATGTATTTTGATAATGAAAATTGGTGTATATATGCTTATCAGGGTGGTGAGTTCAAATATGCCACTTTCGAGACTGTTGGATAAATGGTTTGACTGCCATCTTGATTTGCTTTCCGTCCATAGGCTCCCATAGTAAAGCAATGGGGAATTCTTTAAACAACTTCTCAAGGACCACTAGGCCAATTTCAGTTATATTTTGGAGGAAGCATTCATAGGGCATAGAGATATAAGTTTGTTCAAACGAAGCAGATCGGTCAAAATCCAAGATGGCCACCGGCCAGAATGGCCGATTTTTAGAACCACTAAAAAATCTCCGAAACCGCGGGAGGAATTGATTCAAAACTCATAACACATCGTCTATGGCAACGTTAGACCCAAATTTATTCAAGGCAACCTGATTGGCCTATTTCCTTGGCGGCCAGCTTGGATGAAGTAGTTTTCACGAAAATGACCTCCCGAACCGCTGAAGGGATGGCTCTGAAATTTGGTAAATATGCTTAGGGACCAAGGGCCATTCAAATTTGTTCAAAGGAAGTTCGTACGTTAAAAAACATGGCCGGCATCAACCAATCAAAATTTAGCTTTTTGTCATATTGGCTTTTTTGGGTGGCGAGTTCAAATATGTCACTTTCGAGACTGTTGGATAAACGGTTTGACTGCCATCTTGGTTTGCTTTCCTACCTTAGGCTCCCATAGTAAAGCAATGGGCCCATAGTAAAGCAATAGGGAATTCTTTAAACGACTTCTCAAGAACCACTGGGCCGATTTCAATTATATTTGGCAGAATGCAGCCTTAGGGCATAGAGGTCTAAGTTTGTTCAAACGAAGCTGATCGGCCAAAATCCATGATGGCCACTGGCTAAACCAGCCGATTTTTAGAAATGTCTTAAAATCTCTGAACAGCTTGGGAGTTGATTCAAAACTCATGAAACATCATCTAATGCAGGAGGAGAACCAATTTGTTCAAGAGAACCTGATTGGTCCATTGGCTTGGTGGCCATCTTGGATGACCTAGTTTTCGTGAAAACAACTTCGTATCCAGAATCGTTGAACGGATTGGGCCGAAATTTGGGCGATATGATATGGGACTAAGGGCCATTAAGTTTTGTTCAAAAGTAGTTGATACATAAAGAAACATGGCTTCTGTTTTCTTGTTATAATTCTGCTCAACTCTGTAGGGTTCTACTTATTGTTGATGACCTTTCTGGTTGAAATGCCTATGATGCAGGTGAGCGATACAGGCCCCTTGGGCCTCTTGTTCTGGTATGGCAACTATGGTGTGGGTGTTTGGATTGATAGACAAGGTGTGTGTAGGACGTCCTTGCCTAGTCTAAATGGTTTAGTGTATTCAACAGTGAAATATGTATCACGGTTACAAAGTCAAAATCAAAACTGGTTAGATATTGAAGTTATGTAAATTTGTTTGTGTTTCAAAAGTTGTTTTGAAAAATTACGACAATAGGTATGACATCAATGTGTGATGTCTATGGCGAAAGTGATGACATCGCCAGAAATGTGGAGAAACATACTATCTGACTGAAAAGATGGATTCTTAAGGACACCTTAGAGAGAAAAGCTTAATAACAACATACTGGGCATGTCCGCCCGTGGTGGGCGTGTTGGTCCAGGGAAGAGGTTTCCCTTATCCTGCTAGGTGTGTGCCTATAGGCTCCTCCATTGAGTGGAGCTGGTCTATCCGATGACATTCTTTCTGTTTTCTCCATGGGGTGGAGTTTTCATCGTCCGGGTCTGATGAGAGTACCTATGATGGTTTGGTATCAATCTCAGATGTCCTTGGATTCTGATTTGAAAGGGGCGTAGTGTTTCTCCTACACACTGTTTCTTACATTTGTTGCAAGTTAGTAGGTAGACGATGTTCCTCGTCTGACAGTTGCCTATGATCTTGGATCTGTATGTTAGGCGTGTATGTGAGCTGGCCTTCTCCGTTTCTGTGCTCTAACAGCCTGTGGTCTTGGAGGATCCACTGTTGAATAGCTTGCCACTCCTTCGGTTACAGGTGGTGTTAGCCGTGGTGGTTTTATGGTGGCATTCAGGTCTGTGTTAGACCTGGCGACTAGAGTGTCCGAATCTACTGAGTTTAGGCTCAGTGCAGACAGCGGGAAACCGAGATAGTCACGATACCTCCGCTGTCTGCACTGAGCCTAAACTCAGTAGATTCGGACAGGGTGCTCACGTTAAATTTCATACGGGGCCTTGGTGCTGGCACTGATAGGATATGTTGGTTAAGGACATTTATCACGCGTTTTGGGGTTCACCTATAGAGGAGGTAACAATTTATACAAGTGATAAGATTTCGCAACCTACATAAATAGAAGGGTAGCCTCGAGTATATACTTGAGTAGCTATGAGAGTGGTGGCCTAAACTTGCCAAATTAAAAAGTATCCATTTTTAGAGCGAGTACTCGGTAGAGTTGGCTGCGATTTACGGGCCAAAAATACTGGACTCGGGAACTCAGAAATTGCTCTATATAATCATTACTTGATGGTCATCGAGTATTATACATTCAATTCCATCAGCATAATGGTTACCCGCTTGATAGCATCTTTTCATTGATCGGAGTCGTTTGATATGAGGAAGTACTGTAATTTCAATGATATTTCCACCGGTAAATATTGACTTTTTTCTCCTTCCAATCACAAAAATATGTCAAGATGTCCAACTGGGCTCATACGCTATCAGTCATTGAGCATTTTTCTCAGACATGTCTGGAAAAATACAACCATTTCGGGATCCTTGATATATATATCCCACAACCTTGAAAAAATATATTTCATCTTCAAGGCCTTGAAAGTGTTTGAATTTAGCCAGAATTGACCACTTCCTTGAAAAACCCTTGAATTTGCCATTGTCCAACCTCTGCGGCTATTGCAGACCAAGCAAATCTGTTATGAGGGGAGGGATGGATGGCTAGCAGGGGAGTTAAAGTAGGCTGTACCGTAAAAAAAATTCTTGAAAATTATTTTTGTTGACCTTAAAAATCCTTGAAAAGACCTTGAAATTCCACCATCTGCATAAAAGCCCTGTTACTGGCCAAGATTGGACAAGAAAAACAAGAGTTTTCTAGTCAATATCCATTTGCAGGCCAAGAGAAAACAATTTTCGAAAGTTTACTTCTTTGGGAAATTTACAGAAGAATGTGCATAAATGGTTCTAGTGTGGCAATAATCACACTTGAACAGGTTTATTATAAGCTTAGCGCTTAGCAGTAAAAAAGATGCAAATAATGAATTTCACAAATATTAAAATTGCAAACATAAACAGAACTAACAAATCTCGCCAGAGGTGTTGGTAGGCATTTGCGCTGTTGCGTTGCATAATTATAGCGATGTCTGCAACTGATTAATTCGTTTGATATCAGCTCTATGAATTATTATTGTTGTTGTTCGGCGCTCTTAGGCTTTGTTGTTTGAGGTTCCACGGGGTTGGAGTTGTTCGCTGCACATTGGCACCACTATTTTCGGTAATAGTCTAGACATATTTAAGATATTCTGAATTCCCTCCAATCTGAGTGATCCGTAAACAAATTTAAGAAACTTTTGCGCGCATCTCTATTAATCCCAAACAACAATAACAACAAATATGGGTGACATAGGAGGGCCAGATCCAGACTGATTTTCAACCCATTATTTAGGGTTTGGGTGCCATCAGTTTCAACGCCCAAATTATGAAAAACCCAATAACCAGAGAAGCTGTATGGTATCTTCTGATGCATCTTGTTCACAAATTTGTGTGCAAAATCACCTTCTCACACTCCTCTTTTACACCATCTACACTGCTAAGGGTGCCCAAACTAAAACCTTGGATCAGGCCCTGCATGGTCGGAATATGTGTATACAAATTAGTGTGCCTTAATAGTATACTAAATTCTTTACATTGCAATAAAAATATTTAAAATTTCCAAAAAATTTTTTAGCTTGCAGCTAATGTCTCTTTAAACAAATTATCTGTAAACGGACATTGCTCAAGATCAGTGCAGGGGCTGGTTTGGGCTGGCTTGACCCAATGGTTATTAAACCCATCTCAGAGCAAACAAACAGAAAATTAATGTGACTGAAAGTCATTGCCAGTCATAGTAATTTCAAAATATTCAACAGAATATGCTATAAATCATAAGGAGTATACTTTTCAGAAATTTGTAGTTGGAAGCGTTAATATTAAATGTCAGGAAACACTATGATTGTCCATAGATATGACATCTGTCCATCTATTTATAACAACCACATCTGGCTGGACCCCCTAATATATATATATATATATGTATATGGAAGAGCTATATAGTATGACATATATTGATTTCATTGAATTCCCATTGACAATATCATCCACAGGTGCAGCCCTAAAAGAGCTACAAAGAAGGGAATGTGAAACTACTTTGTTTGTATATGTTTAATATATGGGTTTTCTTCTGAGTTAGTGTGTAACGTTGAAACCGCATAAATGTCTGATACACGACCTGATAATGACCAGCCCGGGCAAAAATACCCTTTGGATGATCTTAGAAATGGTCCATTTGGATGAAATCTTGAGCTGACTATTTTCCAAGATTCAAAATTCATTTTCAAAAATCGTCTTCTAGGCTTGTAAATAATACTGGACATTGTTCAAGACCAGTGTACATAGAGGCCGGTTTTGGCTGGTTTGACAATTAAAGGATTAACTCTAATACATTTCTTTTTTTCACTAAAACTTTCTTTTCTTTTGAGTTTGAATATTCATATACAGGTCAAGAAAGGAATATCTTTCAAAATTTACCAAAGAAAAGAAAATTTCAGGGGAAAAAAAGAGTTAATAAAGTTTTAATTTCCTTTAATTGTCAAAAATAACCTGTGTACAGTGGTCTTGAACAATGTCCATTTACAAAGCTTAGAGAAGACTATGTTTGAAAATGTATCACTGAAATGACTATGTTTACATATATTCAATACTTACTCATAGAGAAAATAGCCCTAAAAATATGGATGTTTCGAGAGAGAGAGACTGTGACAATACTATTATTGTGCTAAAGCTGTTAAAATTGTAATTCAGTACTAAACTGGCATAAATGCTTCAATTCGTCATACACTGCAGCGTATCTTTCTCTAACAATTGACTAAATTACATGCAACATGCATGGTTGATTATGTTGCATAAGGTTGTTTGTCATAATACAATTGGTACCATTTGTGTAGTAGTCATTTTCTTAATCACATAATTGGCACTAAGCGAAAAAGTACATATTTATTGCTCAATGACTAACACATTTGTTACTAACAGGTTGTTTGTTGAGCAAAACATCAGCTTAGTTCTTTGAAAAATGAAGTGCTTTTGTTGATTCAGGCAACTCCAATTTGCCAACTGATGATTAATAGCGTATTTATTAGTGAATAGAAATTATATGAGGATTATTGTGTAATTTTGCTATTTTAAAACAGATTTATTGTTAATTTCTTCAGTTTAGTGCGTGTGCCATCTGATTGCTGCAAGCCAACAGACAATAATTTCAGTGGGTAATAACTCTTGAACTGCTGAATAGTTTAAAAACAATTTGACTGAAAGTTGTTGATGGCTAAGCCATCAACAACTTTCAGTCAAATTGTTTTCAAAATAGCATATCCAGGGGTAAATCCCATGGAAAATGTATTCGGCAGAAATTCAGCTGGTAGACGGTTAAACAAAATTTAGCATGACACTATAATCAACCCATTTCCTTCTAAGCACTATACTAGATTATATAGGGCATGTGATGTAGTTAACACTTTAACACTCGAATTTGTTTTTTTAAATTTTAATTTTCTCAGAAAATGTCTATTTGTAGACCAATAGAAGACTATTTTTGAAAATTTACCACAGGAGTGACTGGCTCGGTTATCGAGCCAGTCATTCCAGTGGTAAATTTTCCAAAATAGTATATAAATGGACTTTTCTCAAGACCACTGCAGAAGCCGTTTTTGGCCGGTATGAGTGTTAACCCTTTAATGGTCAAGCCGGGCAAAACCGCCCTCTGCAGAGAATGTCCATTTTGCTGGTGAAGAGATGACTATTTTTGAAAATTTACAACTGGAATGCTTGGCTCGATAACCGATCCAGTTAATCCAGTGGTAAATTTTCCAAAATAGTCCATTCTTGGCCTGTAAATGGACATTTCAATAAGAAAATATAAAATTTTTGGGACCAAATTTGATCATTATAGTGTTAAAGTAATCAACTCAATGCAATTAACATGCTCCCTGGAATTCAGATGTATATGTGTTATATTGTTTTGTATTACAGAGAGTTGTTTTAGGCAGGTGGAGTGGTCGCTGGTGTTATACAATAAATTCACATCTTTCCACCTGCCCCTTGAATTTATAATCAAATAATGATAAAAATCACACAATGCCTAATTTTCTGGCTGATGTAATCATTATGTTAATCTAAATTTTTATGATATTGTTCCCATGCTGTTCATATGCGGCGTGCCTTCTCTGTCAATCATGCTGTTTATCCCTATAATAGTCAGGCTAGTCGAAAACGGAATCTACTGGGGTACTGAGGAAATGTCCATTTGCAGGATAAAAGAAGACTGTTTTTGAAAATTTATCACTGGAATGGCTGGCTCGATGACTGGGCCAGCCATTTACCGTGATACATTTTCAAAAATATCTCTCTTGGCATACAAATGGACATTAAATAAGTAAAAATTAAGATTTTTTAAAACCAATTTTACCCATTAAAGTGTTAATGAGTAACAAAGCTGATTTTCTCCCTCCCAACCTCCACCTTCCTCCCTCTCGCTCTCTCTCCCTTCATCCCTCCTTGCTCCCCCCCCCCCCCCCCTGCCTCCCCTCCATCCTTCCCTCTCCCCTCCCGCCTCGCTCTCCCTCCCTCCATCTCTTTCGCTCTCCCTCTTTCCCTCCCTCCCTCCCTCACACTCCCCTCCCTTTCTCGCCCCTCCGCCCACTGTCTCCCTCCCTCTCTCTCACTCTCTCCCCTCCTCCCTCTCCATCATTATATATGCACCTGCTTGAAATATTATGTCTGCATTGTCATCAACCAGTGACTGCAGTTGTGAGCATGTATATGTGATGTGTGTAGTACTGGCAAGTTTGTACAACGGGCAGATGTACTGCTGCTAACTGTAGGCAGCATTTGTCAGGGGAAAATGATGCTCAGCACGATGGCTGCTGATGCAGTCTTTGACAGCGCCCTGCGAACTTATACCCAGCATCACACCCAGCAGCAGCAGCAGTCTTGGAGAAGAAAATCAATAACTCATATTTAACCAACATTAGCGGGTCTTATTGAAGAGGATAGCATGTTATATAAACCTGGAGCTTGTAGTGGTGTTCGAGTAGTGATCTTTGGCAATTTGTTTAGAGCAGTGCTACAGTAGGAAAGTCTGCCGTTCCTGATAGTACAATACAATGCCAATTCAGGGAATGTTGCTAGCTGGAAAAGTATTTTCGCAATAAATGGAGCAGATTTTGATGTTGCTTCCTTTACCATTTCTGTCGCTATCTGTTGGCTTAGGATTCTGCCTATATTAGGATGTTATAGGACATTGCAGGAGAAGTTGGAATTCCTTAGTAAAAGTGATGGATTTTAATTGAAGGAATACTTTCCTCAGGTAATTAGTGGAACTTTATTAATTGCTTGTAGAGGACAATGCACATTGCTGTATGTTAATTAATTCATATGACAGTCGAATAAATTTCCTATTTTGTAAGAAATATTATGCTGAATATTTTGAGACTAATTTTAAACTCGATGTATTTGCTGCCTACCGGAGCACCGCACAATTTGCAATAGATTTCCTGTATAACTGTGTTATGATAATTAGGGCTCTCCATAAAAGTGTTACAAAACTTGATGCAGTCCGAGTATTTGGAACACAATCTGATTGTAATCTGTTGCAGAACTGCTGTAACAACTTTCAGTCTGATTATTGAGCCAGCCATTCCAGTTGTACATTTTCAAGAATATTCTTCTCTTGGCCCGCTAATGTGCATATTGAAGATCACTGCAGAAGCCATTTTTGCTTTTTTGACCAATTTAGTTGATGTTATATATTTATATTTTTTATACAATGCTCTGTGGGTGGGAGCGGGAAGGGGTGTGTAGGGGAGATGTACCTGCCTTTGAGAATTCATTTCGGAATATGAATTAACTTTGGCTACCATGTATAGTGGGATGAGTTTGTCGCTACTGGAAAAAGCTCCATAATAAAGCACGTAAGTCTTAGTAAGTAGATAGTCACTGAGCAGTCTCTGGGTATGTAAATGGACATACACTGAGCAAAGTGGGGTTTTTCTCTTAACCCTTTATCCCTCAAATTTGTTAAAGAAAATTTAAATTTTCTTATTGAATATATTCATTTGCAGACCAAGCTAAGCCTAGTTTGGAAAATTTACCACTGGAATATCGAGCCAGTCATTCCAGTGGTCAATTAAAAAAATAGGATTTTTAGTCTGCAAATGGACATTTCGCAACACCAGTGCTGAGGCCATTTTTGGCCGATATGAGTGTTAAAGCTCTAAACTGTCCACTGAGGAATGTCTATTTACGAGTCAAGAGAAGACTATTTTTGAAAATTTACCACTAGAATGCCTGGCTTGATAACCGAGCCAGCCATTTTCACAGTACATTTTCAAACAATTGTCTTCTTGGCCTGCAAATGGACATTGAATATGTTCAATAAGCAGACATTTGAATTTTCTTCGCCAAATTTGGCCATTGATGTTTAAAGACAGATAGTTTTATAACCACCTGTCTTAAATGAGCACAGTCTTGTGGCCCTAAAAGCAAGTTTATAGACTGGTTGAACTATATTCATTTTGCATGGCATAATGATTTATATTTACTATGTATACTTTCTTTCCAGGTAAAGTCCAGTCTGTGAAGCCGCCAGATATGCCCGCGACCGGCACCACCCACACCGCTACAGCCAACTTGAGTAAAACTGATAAGGTAAGCAGATTTCCTAACCCTTCAACCCTTTATTTAACCCTCGAATTTGTTTTAAAAATTTCAATTTTTTCATTGAAAATGTCAATTTGCAGACTAAGAGAAGACTATTTTTTAGAATTTACCACTGGAATGACTGGCTTGGTTATCGAGCCAGCCATTCCCGTAGTAAATTTTTTAAGATGGTCTTCTCTTGGTCTGCAATTGGACATTTCTCAAGACCATTGGAGAAGCCGTTTTTGGCTGATATGAGTGTTAAAGGGTTAACACTCAAACCAACCAATAATGGCTTCTACAGTGGTCTTGAGAAATGCCCATTTGCTGATGAAGAGATTTTTTTTTTAAATTTATTACTGGAATGACTGGGTCGATAACAGCCTGTCATTCCAGTGGTAAATTCTAAAAAATAGTCTTCGTCTGCAATTAGATATTTTCTTTGAGAAAATTCAAATATTTTTAAGCAAATTTGATGGTAGAAGTGTTAATACTGTGACAATGTATCCACAGACAGTCTATTATTGGCTCGTGTAAATATTGAGATAATGAATATTTATCTAGGTGTGTTTATTTGGTGTCACCCACATCACCATGACTTTGTAGACCAGTTTGACACCAACTGACACATGCAGTAAACAGAACTATGAGCTTTATTTGGAAAAGTTAAGAGAATGGATGGATCCAACCTGTTGCTTAAGTATCTGACATCATAATCGATTACATCATGGGTTAGCTGATATTACAATCATCATGACGTATAGTTCATTCCAGTGGTAAATTTTCAAGAATAGTCTCTTCGGTTTTAAATAGACATTTTAAGCACAAATTCACACAAACATATGCATGCACGCATGCACACACTTATTATGTATAGGATCTACTAATCTCATAAAGAGGTTTTAACCCTTTAACACTCATATCAGCCAAAAACGGTTTCTGCAGTGGTCTTGAGAAATGTCTATTTGCAGACGAAGAGAAGACTAATTTTTGAAAATTTCTCACTGGAAGGACTGGCTCGATAACCGAGCCAGTCATTCCAGTGAGAAATTTTCAAAAATAGTCTTCTTGGTCTGCAAATGGATATTTTCTATGAGAAAATTGAAACTTTCTTTGAACTAATTCGAGGGTTAAAGTATTAAATTGAATGTTAATATAGCAACAATTTTCAATCAGGTTGTTGTAGTATTAATTTGTATTTTTTGTTTTATAGGTGGTTAGTAATTCCACGGAATTAAAGAAAACAAAAGCGAAAGCGACACCTGCCTCAGGTACAGATTGATGATTACGAAACTTACAATAACATAGCGTATCACAAATTGCTAAATACATGTAGTTCGTGCTCAGTAAATAATAAAGACTCCCAGCCAAATTGTTTTTAGCTCACCTGGCCTTAAAGGCCAAGCGAGCTTATGCCATGGCGACTATCCATCTTTTGCGGCTAATAGACTTCTAAATTTGTATACAGAAATTTGATTGGTCAATCTTTAGCTCACCTGGCCAGAATGGGCAAGTGAGCTTGTGGCAACCATCGGTCCATCGTCCGTCTGTCTGTCTGTCTCGGCGTTTTCTTTAAAAACCTCAAAAACCACTGGGCCAATTCCAATTATATTCGGCAGGAAGCATCCTTAGAGCATAGTGATTCAAGTTTGTTCAAATGAAGACGATCGGCCAATTTGGCCGGCGACCATCTTGGATTTTAGCCGATTTTTAGCTCACCTGGCCTGAAAGGCCAAGTGAGCTTATGCCATGGCGACCGTCCATCGTGTGTGCATCCGTCCGTCGTCCGTCAACTTTTCCTTTAAACGACTTCTCAAGAACCACTGGGCCGATTCCAAGTATATTTGGCAGGAAGCATCTTTAGGGCATAGGGATACAGGTTTGTTCAAATGAACCCGATCGGCCAATTTGGCCGGCAGCCATCTTGGATTTAGGCCGATTTTAAGAAACGTCTTTAAACATCTCTGAAACCGCTTAGGGGATTGATGCAAATCTCATGAAATATGATCTAGGGCAAGGGCTCTTGGTTGACCTAGTTGTATTTGTATGTGTTTTGCGGTGTTCTGATCACAAATTTGCAATTTTTGAAACTGTCGGATAAACGGTTTGGTGGCCATCTTGGATCCTTTTCCCACCATAAGCTCCCATACTAAAGCAATGGGAAATTTTAAATGTGTTCTCGAGAAATACTGGGCCGATTTTAATTATATTTCGCAGGTAGCATCCTTAGGGCATAGAGATTCAAGTTTGTTCAAACGAAGCCGATCGTCCAATTGGGCCGGTAGCCATCTTGGATTTTGGCCGATTTTTAGAAACGTCTTTAAAAATCTTCTCAGAAACAGCTTGGGGGATTGATGCAAACCTCATGAAATATGATTTAGGGCAAGTGCTGAACCAAGTTTGTTCAAGGGAAATTGATTGGTCAAATGGTTTGGCGGCCATCTTGGTTGACCTAGTTGGAGCGAAAATGACTTTCTCCAAAAGTGCTGAAGGGATCGGGCCGAAATTTGGCAGATGTGATTAGTGCCTAAGGGCCAATAAAGTTTGTTCAAGAGAAGTTGATCCGTCAAAAAATATGGCCGCCGTGGGCCAATCAAAATATAGCGTGTTTGGTGGCCATATTGGATTTTTTTATTTGATGGATTTTGAGGCTGAAATTGGTTTTATGTGTTTTGGGGTATTCTGATCTCAAATTTGCAATTTTCGAAACTCGGATAAATGGTTTGGTGGCCATCTTGTTGATAAAGAGCATTCTAGTTGAAATGCCAGTGGTCCAGGTGAGCGATACAGGCCCCTTGGGCCTCTTGTTATAAATCTCTAACAATCTTCTCCGAAACCGCTTGGGGAATCGATTCAAACTCATGAAATATCATCTAGGGCAAAAGCTAAGCTAAGTTTGTTCAACAGAATTTAATTGACCAAATGGTTTGGCGGCCATCTTAGATGACCTAGTTTTCGCGAAAATGACTGCTCCAGAACCAGTGAACTGATCAGGCCAAAATTTGGGAGATAACATTAGGGACTAAGCGTCATTAAAGTTTGTTCAAGGGAAGTTGATCTGTCAAACAATATGGCCGCCCTGGGACAATCAAAATATAGTGTTTGGCAACCACATTGGATTTTTTTATTTGATGGATTTTGAAGCCGAAATTGTTTTTATATATGTTTTTGGGTATTCTGATTTCAAATTTGCCATTTTCCAAACTGTCGAATATGCGGTTTGTCGCCCATCCTGGATCTTTTTCCGGCCAAAAACTCCCATATTAAAGCAATGGGAAATTTAAAATGTCTTCTCGAGAACCACTGGGCCGATTTCAAGTATATCTGAAAAAAGGAAGCATCCTTTAGGGAATAGGGAGACACATTTGTTCAAAGGAAGATGATCGGCCAATTTGGCCCACGACCATCTTGGATTTTGGCCGACTTATAAACATCTTTAAAAATCATCTCCGAAACCGCTTGGGGGATCGATGCAAACCTCTTGAAATATGATCTAGGGAAAGAGCTGAACCAAGTTTGTTCGAGGGAACTTGATTTACCAAATGGTTTTGGAGCCATGTTGGATGACCTAGTTTTCGCGAAAACGAGTTCTCCAGAACTGCTGAACGGATCGGGCCAAAATTTGGCAGATATGATTAGGGCCGAAACACCATTAAAATTTGTGCATAGAAAGTTGATATGTCAAAAAAAACATGTCCGCCATGAATTAATCAAAATATATTGTTTTAACGGACATCTTTTATTTTCTGCAAATTTCTGATAAAATCATGAAAAAGACTTAGTTATTAACCACTGGGCCAATTTGCTAAGCTTCACAGAAATTTGATTGGTAAATTTTTCCAGTAGTCATCTCATTTTGTTCGATTGTACCAGTGGCCAATAATTCCAGGTGAGTGATACAGGCCCCTTGGGCCTCTTGTTCTGGTGACCATCTTGGATTTTCCATAAATTTTCGGAAAATCAGTTAAAAGACTACTTGTTACCTGTTGGCCTGATTTCACCAACTTGGCTGAAAGGACCTTCTGGTCTTTGGCCTCTGAACTTATATTCACAAGTCTGATCAGGTGGTCATTCTTCAAGTGGCCATCTTGGATTTTTAGCTCACCTGACCTGAAAGGCCAAGTGCGCTTATGGCATGCCGACTGTCTGTCGTCCATCTGTCCAGTGTCCGGAATCTCTATCTGTTTAACTTTTCCTTTAGAAAGCAACTCCTCATTAACAGCTTGATGGATTGTAAGCTAATTTGGCTGGAAGGCCACTATAGGGGTCGGCTTCAGAACTTCTGCAGAGCATTTTAATTGGTAAATTTTTTTGGTGAAAATCTTAGATATTATGAAATATTTACTGGAAATTGTAAAAACATATCTCCTTAACCGTTTTGTGGATTTTATCCAAATTTGGCTGGAAGGGTTCTATAGTAGTAAGCTCTAGAACATGTGTTCAGAATTTTGAGTGGTTAGTTTTTTGTCATCCATCTTAGATTTAAAAGAAATGATCCAGCATATGTCTCTTTAAATGCAAATGTTACAAATGCTAATGGGCCAGGTGAGCCTCACAGGCCCTTGGACCTCTTGTTGCTTTATGACTACTCCTCATTAAGCCCTTGGCCGACTTCAACCAAACTTGGCCCGAGTGACCTTTTGGTGGCTCAGTAACTGTTCACCTGAGTTCAATTAAACTTGGCTAAAATGACGGTAGTGTGGTAGGCTTATTTTGCAGGTAAGAGGCACAGGCTCTTACGAGCCTTGTCAAGATATTCAGCTTGTTTTAGAATCGGGGCTAGAAATTGATGACTGACACCATGATCTATGGGGCCCTTTTTTGCATATGGATCAATAGTAAAACATGGCTTTATAATGTTCAGTAACTGTTACGGCTGAATCACTGCATTTCACCAAAAGTTAAAAAAAGGATTGACTACTTTCTTGGAGCTGTCAAGCCCTACACGAAGTGGATGATGGCTTTTCTTCGCGATCTGAATGGCATCCGGTGTGCGATCTGATAATGATTTAGTATGCTAAAGGTTTTCAGAATTCCCCTAATGGCTCGACATGTTCATGGCCAGTATGAGTTTTGAAAGACTGATTATTGAAACTAAAATTGTTTAATGGTCTGCTAAGGTTTTGCAGACGACATAGTCAAGGAGTTATATCTCCGGGCCTGCTAAATGTTTTGAAAACAATTTGACTGAAAGTTTACTTTCAGTCAAATTGTTTTCAAAATATTCCTGAGGTCAAGAGTTTTGCTCATTCTTATTACTTGTAAGGTTAACCTAATCTTACATGGAAGAAGAGGATTGATCCTCATATCGACCAAATCAGGATGTGAGGGCTAATGTGAGAGTGCGTCCGTTGGCATCTGCTAGCTCATTATTCATATCACGGCGAAAGGAATTATATGTCTTACCCCGTCATTCAGGGTGGGTTTTAAGTTTAAAGCTTATTAAGGGCGGGACATTAGCCCTCGCATCCTGATTTAGTCGAAATAATAAGGATCAATCTTCATTTTTCAGGGAAGATTTGCTTACTCTTACAATTATATCGACCAATCAGAATTCTTATGCCCAATATGAGATTTTGAAGCCATATATTTGGTCTCGTCATATGTAACACTTGTGTGTAGTAATAAGTGAAAACATTGCCAATGTCATCCACTATACAAGAACTGATCCAGAACAGTTTGATAAGGATTATATACATCTGGTCGTCCCAGACAAGAAAGAATATCAACTATATTGTATATATATCTGTGTTACTCGGTTCAAATCTACACAAGTTGCAGTTTCTTCAACACACATTTGGGAAAAGATGGTGATAGCATGACCTCAATTGGCCTCAAATAAAACCTTTCAAAAGTCGTCTCTAGCCCAGTCAACAGACCTGCCTGATGTCAACTTTACAAAATGCTGCAGAAGCTGAGGCAGACCTACAGCTATGTGCCGTAAATATATTTATGTCAATTCCGACTAGAGCGTTAACCTTCTTAAGCCACCAAGAAATTGTGTCTAGATACTGGTTTGATAATAATTTAGACGATTATAGTTCTGTTTAAATATACACTAAGAGTATGGTAAACACACAATCCTTTATCATGTAACTATACGGGAATCACACACCTGCTCTGGGAAAGCAGGACGTGCTTGCTTAAGATTTCCTATGACTCAGAATGCAAATTTTGGGTCTAAATATCTCCTTCAGCTCTAGGTGATGCAAAGACAGGCATCTTTGAGGCGTAATAAGCATCAAAAGTATAACTGCGACGTGTCAGATCATATAATGAGAAGGATTCAACTAAGGGTTGTTTCCTAAAAAGGTTCAAAACAATGATCACATCCCATGTAGCATTATACTGAGGGATTAAAGGTCGGAGTCGAAAAATGCCTTTTACAGATCTGCTAACCAGATTGTCATCACCAATGACCTTCCCATCGTCTAGCCCTAAAACTGAAGACAGCACACTCCGAGGTGTGTTAATTGCACTGCACCCCAACCAATCTTCTAAGAGAGATTGTAAAAAATCAAAAGAGTTGTTAACAGACGGTTTGAACACCGACAAATTATTGTTCTAAAAAATTCATTTCTAATAAGCAAGCACTAGACCTAAAAAGAAATGGATGCAGTCTGTGTAATAATCTATGTTCAAGTTAACTATTTAATCTAAATTTTTCTTTTCAGAACCAACACAAGAAACACAGGGGTAAGTATTGGCAAATATCAGAGTACACATCAATTAATAATAATATAAATTCTTCGATTATGTCTTAATTAAACCTTTAATGATCTGGATTGGTAAAATAATTCCAAATTATTAAGTAATTGAATTCCACTTGCTGGCTGAGAGAAGATTATTTTAGAAAATTTATTACAGTAAAGACTGGCTCGTTTATCCATGCAGCGATCATACAGTACGCCGCAAAAATAACTACTAGAAAACGTGAAAATAGCGCCAAAAAGACGCCCAAAAAATGGGTCAGTTTCCGCGCTGCATCAGTTATAATACTAGCCTAACTGTGCTCAACGCAATATTGCATACGTATTACGTTTTGTGTTATAAAAAGAAGGAATTACACGTGTGCGGAGATCTCTTCACTAGTAGTAAATGCCAGGATGACCACATGCAAGATAAATAGTTCTTGTCGTCGTATTTCCAGCGTGTAACATTTTAGAATGCATTAGATATATAGCACCACTGCCTAAATTTAACTCATTCGATTCCAGAGACTTGGCGCTAAAAAGCTCAGTTTTTCCCAGACGTTATTTTATAAATAATATGAAAATAGGATAGCATTACTCATTATCCCATAACTTTAAAGGTATTGCACCTATGAAAAAAAGAAAATAAGATGAATTTTAGAGAATTATTAGGGGAACTAAATGATATAAAATTTATAACTATCTGTGCAATAATTTTCTAATTACCTAATTAATTAATTAATAAAATGGCAAAAAATAATTTGGTAACATTTGATCTAATTTTTCTCAGAAAATTATAAATCTTTCCTCTGGAAGGACAGCGTATGAAATCTGTAGAATTTTATCAACTTTCAGATAGTATGCTCATATTTTGAATCAAACAACGCGATCCGCTGCTATATAGGAAAGAGTAGCCATATTCCCTCAAACTTCAAATCAAAAACATCGCGGACAAACCAGCGATCTTTAAGCGGGTAGCGAGTCCTGTCAGACTGATAACGGCCAATAAGCGGGTACTCGGATAATAAATTACAAGACTCGGTTCTTACGATGATATTTCCTTGTTCAGTAATGAAAAAAGATTGCGATGTATTTATGCTGCACTTTTTGCAATTTTAAAGCAAAATTATGGCGCTGTCTAATGAAATTATTTTATTTTATGACGAAATATTATCGTTAAACAATAGTGCGGTTTATGCATATATGCTAAAATGTGGCATTAGTGGCCATAGCGACAACATGCTAGTCAATGTTAACATCTGATTTGTTCGACGAGTTTTCATGGTAAATATGTTTTGGTGAAACCGAGCATAAATACATACAAACGAACGAAATCTTACCTTTATTTGTGCCAAAATTCATATTACGCATGTTTCCGGTAGTTATAAACATTTTTGTTTATTGCATATGGTCTAAAAATATAAGTTCGTGTCTATATAATGGAGCTACTTATTGGAATTATTTATTTACATATGGATTTTTAGTTTAAACAAATACTGAAAAAGAAGTTGGGTTGTCAGTGTGTCTGTCTGTCATATATCTGACAGGTGTGACAAGCAGTGTGTCTGTCTGTCATATATCTGACAGGTGTGGCAAGCAGTGTGTCTGTCTGTCATATATCTGACAGGTGTGACAAGCAGTGTGTCTGTCTGTCATATATCTGACAGGTGTGGCAAGCAGTGTGTCTGTCTGTCATATATCTGACAGGTGTGGCAAGCAGTGTGTCTGTCTGTCATATATCTGACAGGTGTGGCAAGCAGTGTGTCTGTCTGTCATATATCTGACAGGTGTGACAAGCAGTGTGTCTGTCTGTCATATATCTGACAGGTGTGGCAAGCAGTGTGTCTGTCTGTCATATATCTGACAGGTGTGGCAAGCAGTGTGTCTGTCTGTCATATATCTGACAGGTGTGACAAGCAGTGTGTCTGTCTGTCATATATCTGACAGGTGTGGCAAGCAGTGTGTCTGTCTGTCATATATCTGACAGGTGCGGCAAGCAGTGTATCTGTCTGTCATATATCTGACAGGTGTGGCAAGCAGTGTGTCTGTCTGTCATATATCTGACAGGTGTGACAAGCAGTGTGTCTGTCTGTCATATATCTGACAGGTGTGGCAAGCAGTGTGTCTGTCTGTCATATATCTGACAGGTGTGGCAAGCAGTGTGTCTGTCTGTCATATATCTGACAGGTGTGACAAGCAGTGTGTCTGTCTGTCATATATCTGACAGGTGTGGCAAGCAGTGTGTCTGTCTGTCATATATCTGACAGGTGTGGCAAGCAGTGTGTCTGTCTGTCATATATCTGACAGGTGTGGCAAGCAGTGTGTCTGTCTGTCATATATCTGACAGGTGTGACAAGCAGTGTGTCTGTCTGTCATATATCTGACAGCTGTGACAAGCAGTGTGTCTGTCTGTCATATATCTGACAGGTGTGGCAAGCAGTGTGTCTGTCTGTCATATATCTGACAGGTGTGGCAAGCAGTGTGTCTGTCTGTCATATATCTGACAGGTGTGGCAAGCAGTGTGTCTGTCTGTCATATATCTGACAGGTGTGACAAGCCTCCATAGCTCTATAACCTGCTGTACTTCTTTCTATTCTATTTCGATTTATTTTATTATATTTTAATTTTTTCATTTATAATTCTTTTATTTATTTGTGCTGACAACATACAGGATCATCTGCATTCTTTCAGTAGCAGACTTGCCTCACTGTACAACATTGCCAATGACAACTATGTAGGGCTTCACGATATACCGATATTATACGCCATACCGGTATCATAGCCATACCGGTATGATTTTGCTGATATCGAAATATAACATAAAACCGGTATAACCTTCTGTTTGGCAGATAATCCGCGTTCCATTAGTTACATTCCAATAATATTTCTGGCTAACAAGATAAGTTACTGCTCTTTGTACGGGGAAAATGATATTTAACGATCACACTTGAAAACTTTCCTAGTTATCCTTTTGGGTGGGGGGGGGGGGGGGGTGGCTAAATGGTTAATTAATGGTCAAGCAGTCTAAACAGCGGTCTCTACAGTGGTCTTGCATAGTCACTCACACATGTGCAATGACAGGGACGACAATGAATAATTAATGCAGAGGCTTGTCACTCATTTGGGTGGTACAATGGCAAGAGGGTTGCTATGGTTAGTTGCTGATTTTGCATCCCTCCATTGACCACTCCCTGTAGTTTCTCGCTCGAGAACCCGTGTACCAAGGTTTGGGACTGGGGAAAATGAATCTACAACACAACACACACCTGATTGAATGGAAAGGTGGACAGAGACACAGTGGCCATATTTATATAGAAACAATAAGCGCCGACATTACGAACGATTGTGTAATGTGGTTATTAACCCTTTGACCAACAAATCCCTGAAAGTATTCTTTATGATATAAAATTTCTGTTGAATATTTTGAAATTAATGTGACTGGAAGCTGTTGCTGTGAAAGGCGGCAACGGCTTCCAGCCAAATTAATTTTAAAACATTCAGCAGTTTTCCTGTATGGTTTGCCTTGAAAATGAGATACGGGGAATTCATCGGTGAAAGGGTTAACACTGTTTCTCTGCCATGGCAATGCCACGATCTGAGGCCGATTATTAACTGTGCTCTGGACACAGGTATTAGAAGTTTTAGTACCCAGGAGCATGTTTCTGACACATTCTTACTACACCAGGATTAGTTCACCATATTGGAAATTAACTTGGACACTAATGACCAATATCAAGTGGATGCAGCACAGTGACATTGAGGTATATGATGTCATTGTCACTGATCTTAGTAAAAAGGTTTTTTTACTTGTTAGTCAGAACTAGCATAAATCAGTCAGTACAGTATGTACAATCTTTTACATTTCGGGCAAAGTTGTGTACGTCCTAAGTCACAACTTTAGTGTGCCACATTTGTTTTGTATATTTTCAGCAGCACAATGGCATTGATTGAAGTCAACGGTCAGGGTCACTTTGCCATGTTAAGCTTTTGATTAGATATTGGAATTGTTCCAACCTACTCGGACTATCCTTGGCACACTTGGACCTATTCTTAACTATTTCAATTAATATTTTCCATTGGCATTGTTTGGTGGTCTCATAATACAAGTTTTACTGAGGTTGTGTATGCTACAGATACAGATCATCATTCTTCATTGCATGTACATATGTTTCACATATTACAGTTGAATTGCAAACATTGAGAAATATAATACATGAGTTCAATGTTTTTTCAATGGCACTGTTCTATGTTTTAAATACATCAAACAGAAGAACTAATCACGCGCACACACACAGATTTAGCTATGCCCCACCCATCTATAGCTAAGCTCCGCCCATGTTTTGCACATGTTGGGACTTGGGATCGAATTATATACTTTGAAACCTGAATACCCAGAAAGCAAATTTCATGGTACATGTAACTATACAGCTAACCTGTTGAATATTTTAAAACTAATTTGACTGTCAGGCCATTGCTGGTAAATACACAATTCGTACAACTGATGGTGTGATGTCAGCCTACATGTGAGCGATGATGTGACAATTGATTATGACATCATATACTTGATCGACGGATTGGATTCATCCATAGCAGCTATCAATTGGTAGATTTATTATTTAGACGAATCACTGATTGTCTGAGCAGTGAACTGTTTGATACTTGGAGAAATAAAAATAAAACAAATAAAAATAAACAGCGTTACTCTATCTTTACTTATATGCCTGAAGTCCTTTTTATACTACACTGCTATTCCTCATGCTATATGTTATATTTTATGTTGGGGTGATCAATCAATGGCCTTGCCTTACATATGGACAACACGGACTGTTAATTTACTGTTGGCACAATAAAGCCCCTTGCCTTTGTATACAATGTTGTAGGTCAGTAATCAAATAATCCGATAAAATTATCAATAACTTATTTAGGTTGAACAAGGCCTGGCATCAAGATGTCTAGGAATAAGACTTACATTAGAACATAGAACTTTGAAGTTTTGTTGCCCATCACAGACCACAGCAACTCCCTGCCATGTGTACACATAGACATTGGCTGATCCAAATAAGGAATAGATTTGTGGGGGGGGGGGGGAACCTACTTAAAAATATTAAACGATACTGTTGAATTATAGACAAAGCTTGGAGGCAAGATAAAAATGTTGTTTATCATATAATCCAGAATGCAGGGAATAACCTCTCTTCAGATTATGTGGGTAGCACTCTCAGACACTGGCTAACGCCACCCACCCCACCAACACCTCCACCCATCCCCTTTCAGGATACCCCAACCTCAACCTCATAATACAATTGAATCCTACATGTGATAGGACAAAACTCCAAGGTGTGTGTAGTTATAATTACACTGTCTCAATTTGACATTCTTTACATCATAATTCTCAAAATCTCATCAAAATTCCTATATATGTCTTGTTTGAAATGACTAGTTGTACAGCACAGCTCATAAATAAGTTAAAATGTTTCCAAAACAAAAACAAGTTAGTTTAAGTTAGTAAGAAATGTTTTGTATTTGGAACATAATTGGATTAAGGCAGCAATGTCTTCCAATCCAATAATGTTCAAAATAACTCAACAGTAGGGCCTACATTTTATTCTGTTTTGGAAATTCATTAAGTTATTTCTAAGCTGTATTGCACTTATTAGTCAGTCTGACAGGCTATGAAGAGTCAACCAGGATGACCCTAGCAGTTGACCTAGTAGTTTTGTAATTTGTTAAAATTCAACTCATCCCTGAATATTTGAGAAAATCTGATAGAAATCGGTTGCTGTCATTGAAATTCATTCATTTCAGCCGGTATTTTCAATATAATCGCGAGATTTTGTCTACAAATCACGGGAAATAATAAATTCCTCTAAAAATGACATTTCTATTGCTCGTTAATATGTATGAGCTGACGTAATGTTCAGTGACGCGACTCCGGGATTTCTGTTGAGGAATTTTGGAGCCATTTTGCGGACTCGACTACGACTCTGCCTCCTTGTTTATCGGGTATTTCTATTCGCGTGTCTAAATCTTAGCGCAACTTTTGTAAACAACGGCATCGCTTCAATTTTCATTAAAATATGGGTGTCTTTTGGAACTAATATCTCGTTACTTCGATCATGAAACTTCACAAAATCTTCAATACCCGTTAGTAAAATCTCTTATAATGCGGATGTCAGTGATGATTTTAACAAACCCGACTGATGTTTAAAGGATTGAATCAGATAATATAGTGACTGGTAAAATTTGAATTCAAATCAAAGATGGCGATCTCGCATAACACACGTGTCATGC
>CM067369.1:212891709-212945333 GCA_034401795.1 Chaetoderma sp. LZ-2023a | reverse complement strand
CGCATGACACGTGTGTTAGGTGCGGCGAGCAGTGTGTCTGTCTGTCATATATCTGACAGGTGTGGCGAGCAGTGTGTCTGTCTGTCATATATCTGACAGGTGTGACGAGCAGTGTGTCTGTCTGTCATATATCTGACAGGTGTGACAAGCAGTGTGTCTGTCTGTCATATATCTGACAGGTGTGACAAGCAGTGTGTCCTGTCTGTCATATATCTGACAGGTGTGACAAGCAGTGTGTCTGTCTGTCATATATCTGACAGGTGTGACAAGCAGTGTGTCTGTCTGTCATATATCTGACAGGTGTGACAAGCAGTGTGTCTGTCTGTCATATATCTGACAGGTGTGACAAGCAGTGTGTCTGTCTGTCATATATCTGACAGGTGTGACAAGCAGTGTGTCTGTCTGTCATATATCTGACAGGTGTGACAAGCAGTGTGTCTGTCTGTCATATATCTGACAGGTGTGACAAGCAGTGTGTCTGTCTGTCATATATCTGACAGGTGTGGCAAGCAGTGTGTCTGTCTGTCATATATCTGACAGGTGTGGCAAGCAGTGTGTCTGTCTGTCATATATCTGACAGGTGTGACAAGCCTCCATAGCTCTATAACCTGCTGTACTTCTTTCTATTCTATTTCGATTTATTTTATTATATTTTTATTTTTTCATTTATAATTCCTTTATTTATTTGTGCTGACAACATAAAGGGTCATCTGCATTCTTTCAGTAGCAGACTTGCCTCACTGTACAACATTGCCAATGACAACTATGTAGGGCTTCACGATATACCAATATTATACTGAATACCGGTATCATAGCCATACCGGTATGATTTTGCTGATACCGAAAAATCGAAATATAACATAAAACCGGTATAACCTTCTGTTTGGCAGATAATCCGCGTTACATTCCAATAATATTTCTGGCTAACAAGATAAGTTACTGCTCTTTGTATGGGAAAATGATATTTAACGATCACACTTGAAAACTTTCCTAGTTATCCTTTTGGGTGGGGGGGGGGGGGTGTGTGGCTAAATGGTTAATTAATGGTCAAGCAGTCTAAACCAGCGGTCTCTACAGTGGTCTTGCATAGTCACTCACACATGTGCAATGACAGGGACGACAATGAATAATTAATGCAGAGGCTGGTCACTCATTTGGGTGGTACAATGGCAAGAGGGTTGCTATGGTTAGTTGCTGATTTTGCATCCCTCCATTGACCACTCCCTGTAGTTTCTCGCTCGAGAACCCGTGTACCAAGGTTTGGGACTGGGGAAAATGAATCTACAACACAACACACACCTGATTGAATGGAAAGGTGGACAGAGACACAGTGGCCATATTTATATAGAAACAATAAGCGCCGACATTACGATCGATTGTGTAATGTGGTTATTAACCCTTTGACCAACAAATCCCTGAAAGTATTCTTTATGATATAAAATTTCTGTTGAATATTTTGAAATTAATGTGACTGGAAGCTGTTGCTGTGAAAGGCAGCAACGGCTTCCAGCCAAATTAATTTTAAAACATTCAGCAGTTTTCCTGTATGGTTTGCCTTGAAAATGAGATACGGGGAATTCATCGGTGAAAGGGTTAACACTGTTTCTCTGCCATGGCAATGCCACGATCTGAGGCCGATTATTAACTGTGCTCTGGACACAGGTATTAGAAGTTTTAGAACCCAGGAGCATGTTTCTGACACATTCTTACTACACCAGGATTAGTTCACCATATTGGAAATTAACTTGGACACTAATGACCGATATCAAGTGGATGCAGCACAGTGACATTGAGGTATATGATGTCATTGTCACTGATCTTAGTAAAAAGGTTTTTTTACTTGTTAGTCAGAACTAGCATAAATCAGTCAGTACAGTATGTACAATCTTTTACATTTCGGGCAAAGTTGTGTACGTCCTAAGTCACAACTTTAGTGTGCCACATTTGTTTTGTATATTTTCAGCAGCACAATGGCATTGATTGAGGTCAACGGTCAGGGTCACTTTGCCATGTTAAGCTTTTGATTAGATATTGGAATTGTTCCAACCTACTCGGACTATCCTTGGCACACTTGGACCTATTCTTAACTATTTCAATTAATATTTTCCATTGGCATTGTTTGGTGGTCTCATAATACAAGTTTTACTGAGGTTGTGTATGCTACAGATACAGATCATCATTCTTCATTGCATGTACATATGTTTCACATATTACAGTTGAATTGCAAACATTGAGAAATATAATACATGAGTTCAATGTTTTTTCAATGGCACTGTTCTATGTTTTAAATACATCAAACAGAAGAACTAATCACGCGCACACACAGAGATTTAGCTATGCCCCACCCATCTATAGCTAAGCTCCGCCCATGTTTTGCACATGTTGGGACTTGGGATCGAATTATATACTTTGAAACCTGAATACCCAGAAAGCAAATTTCATGGTACATGTAACTATACAGCTAACCTGTTGAATATTTTAAAACTAATTTGACTGTCAGGCCATTGCTGGTAAATACACAATTCGTACAACTGATGGTGTGATGTCAGCCTACATGTGAGCGATGATGTGACAATTGATTATGACATCATATACTTGATCGACGGATTGGATTCATCCATAGCAGCTATCAATTGGTAGATTTATTATTTAGACGAATCACTGATTGTCTGAGCAGTGAACTGTTTGATACTTGGAGAAATAAAAATAAAACAAATAAAAATAAACAGCGTTACTCTATCTTTACTTATATGCCTGAAGTCCTTTTTATACTACACTGCTATTCCTCATGCTATATGTTATATTTTATGTTGGGGTGATCAATCAATGGCCTTGCCTTACATATGGACAACACGGACTGTTAATTTACTGTTGGCACAATAAAGCCCCTTGCCTTTGTATACGATGTTGTAGGTCAGTAATCAAATAATCCGATAAAATTATCAATAACTTATTTAGGTTGAACAAGGCCTGGCATCAAGATGTCTAGGAATAAGACTTACATTAGAACATAGAACTTTGAAGTTTTGTTGCCCATCACAGACCACAGCAACTCCCTGCCATGTGTACACATAGACATTGGCTGATCCAAATAAGGAATAGATTTGTGGGGGGGGGAACCTACTTAAAAATATTAAACGATACTGTTGAATTATAGACAAAGCTTGGAGGCAAGATAAAAATGTTGTTTATCATATAATCCAGAATGCAGGGAATAACCTCTCTTCAGATTATGTGGGTAGCACTCTCAGACACTGGCTAACGCCACCCACCCCACCAACACCTCCACCCATCCCCTTTCAGGATACCCCAACCTCAACCTCATAATACAATTGAATCCTACATGTGATAGGACAAAACTCCAAGGTGTGTGTAGTTATAATTACACTGTCTCAATTTGACATTCTTTACATCATAATTCTCAAAATCTCATCAAAATTCCTATATATGTCTTGTTTGAAATGACTAGTTGTACAGCACAGCTCATAAATAAGTTAAAATGTTTCCAAAACAAAAACAAGTTAGTTTAAGTTAGTAAGAAATGTTTTGTATTTGGAACATAATTGGATTAAGGCAGCAATGTCTTCCAATCCAATAATGTTCAAAATAACTCAACAGTAGGGCCTACATTTTATTCTGTTTTGGAAATTCATTAAGTTATTTCTAAGCTGTATTGCACTTATTAGTCAGTCTGACAGGCTATGAAGAGTCAACCAGGATGACCCTAGCAGTTGACCTAGTAGTTTTGTAATTTGTTAAAATTCAACTCATCCCTGAATATTTGAGAAAATCTGATAGAAATCGGTTGCTGTCATTGAAATTCATTCATTTCAGCAGGTATTTTCAATATAATCGCGAGATTTTGTCTACAAATCACGGGAAATAATAAATTCCTCTAAAAATGACATTTCTATTGCTCATTAATATGTATGAGCTGACGTAATGTTCAGTGACGCGACTCCGGGATTTCTGTTGAGGAATTTTGGAGCCATTTTGCGGACTCGACTACGACTCTGCCTCCTTGTTTATCGGGTATTTCTATTCGCGTGTCTAAATGTTAGCGCAACTTTTGTAAACAACGGCATCGCTTCAATTTTCATTAAAATATGGGTGTCTTTTGGAACTAATATCTCGTTACTTCGATCATGAAACTTCACAAAATCTTCAATACCCGTTAGTAAAATCTCTTATAATGCGGATGTCAGTGATGATTTTAACAAACCCGACTGATGTTTAAAGGATTGAATCAGATAATATAGTGACTGGTAAAATTTGAATTCAAATCAAAGATGGCGATCTCGCATATTTAACGAGCTTGGCTGTCAATATGTCACGATTTCCATAATAAAAAGCAAGAATTCTGACTTATCCTGCTAGAAAACACTAAATTATAACTATGTTCAGATAAATCCTACTTCAAATCTATTTAAATTGATAAGATTTAGCGGCACGTATCGTTCAAAGTTGGTTAGTGGACTAAGGAATGTAACTGATTTTTGCGGTAATTTTCGTCGGAAGTAAAAGCAAATTTCACATAAATCTTTGTACTGGACATGAATATGAATGAGGTACAGGGTTAATGGTCAGATAATTTTCTATTGGCTGGTGAAATTAGTTTTCACCAATGAGCATTCCAGAGCTGACACACCCTCTTAGCTAAAATCTATGACGACTATAGTCGTCATTGAGATCGAACGATATTTTTATTTATGACTCCTGTAGTCGTCATTGGGATTGAATGAGTTAAAATTATTAGCACGTTTAAAGATTTCAGTAGGTTCGTTAGAAAAAAATAAATGGCTCATTACAAATTAGACGCATCGAAATAAGAGTTTAGGCCTGTCAGAAATTGTCTAGAAAACGAGCGCTATATAGCATTTTGTTTTTCTACGCGGTGAAAAATGGGTGCATTTTTGTTTTCTTTTTGGCGCATTAAAAATGTTTTTCATAGTTTGTTTTTGCGGCGTATTGTAGTTATTGCCCGCCCTCCGGCAAAATAGAGAGCAGTTCAAATTTTCAAAAGTATATATATATAGCACAAGGTGGCCCAAGAAACCATGTTGATTTTTTTGGTTCAATGTGTCGACATCACGGTGACCCCATAGTTAGAATAGTGATTATCAGAAAACTAACCATACAGACCTAAGTGTTGTTGTGGTGAATATATAGATAATCAGTCCATGATTGTTGCAATTGTAATGAGGACTGGCATTGTAATAATCTCTCATGTGTTCACTCAGGACCTCCAGTTGTACTGACATATTAGCATCCATGCAGTACCGTTGTTGTACTCCCATTCCTGTGTTAGCGCCGTAATACTCCTACTTACGTATTACTATTGTTGTACTCGAACTCACATATTAGCGCCAGCCTCTGTAGAGCCACGTATTATGAATATAAGTGGCCAACACTTAGTTGAAATTTATTCGTCATGCGTGCCAATGTTCACAGCTCATCACCACATTTTAAAATTAGGGCCAACTAGTGATACTACTTTCTTGCATTCCAATGTTATAGACAATAACAGCATGCACTCAGTGACCCTGTAGCCTAGGTATTTGACTGCTTGACCTGAAATTCAAATTTCCTTTTGTCAGCCACAATTTGAATGAATTTGCCCAATTTGCTGATTCTACCCACACCAGCCTTCAGCGGCATGAGTAATTATATAATTATCAATGTCAATCCCGATATCACGGTATGTCAACTTCAAGGCAAACATGCAGGAACAATGCAACATTTTCAGCTCGCAGTCAAATTAGTTTCAAAATATTCAACTAAATATCTCACAACATATTGATGAATTGTCATGTTTTATGTATGGTTGAAAGGCTTTAAATGCCTTACTCCTGAGCTTTTACTAATTTATTCCCTCGGCGTGCGTGCATGTATGTGTACATGCTTTATATATATACTTCATAGTGGTTAGAATTAGATAATGTTATAATTTTAACACTTTAGTGATCAAATTTGATCAAGAAAATCTAAATATTTGCATGTTGAATGTCCATTTGTAGCCTACGAGAAACTATTTTTGAGAATTTACCACTGAAATGACTGGCTCAGTTATCGAGCCAGGCATTCTAGTGGTAAATTTTCGAAAATAGCATTCTCTTGTAAAAGACATATTTCAAGAGCATTGCAGAGGCTGGTTTTTTGCCATTACTGGGTTTATTTATGTTATAATGTGCTGCTAAAAGCAAAGGGATATGCAGTTGTTAATTTGTTCTTGTAAATTTTCAATTTAATTTTAAAAGAACAAATTTTGAAAATATGAAATTTGTCAATCATCATTGAATAGTATTTATTGTGCAATTTTGTTTTTCCTAGTTGCCCGACACCTGGTTGCAATGGACAAGGACATATCACGGGGAAATATGCCAGACATAGAACGTGAGTGTAGCGGGTTTCATGCAAATTTGAAACATCATTGGACATGTCTTTTAGCAATATATTAGGAAAAGGTTGGATACAGTAAAAGGTAGTCCGAGTCTGCTGTGACGCTCAACCATCCCAGTGACAGATATGTTGATGGGCCAGATTAGGGCCATCAGTCTATTCAAATATCTGTCATAGGGAAAGTTGGGGTTCAGATCAAACTCAGACTAAATGTATGGCAGCTGTTTACTCAGACTTCTTAGCGCTATTAAATTTCTTTGGATTAGTCCATAGTCCCTGTAAAGAAGATACGTGGTCAGCACCTCTCCAGTGTATAGTCAGGTTTTATAGTCCTTAAAAATGCTAAACATAATCCTTAAAAGGCCCTTGAACATAGTACTTAAAAAGCCAGTGGGGTGTACCTTTAACTCCGTGGAATTCTTGTTATGTACTTCATTACGCAGCCACCTTCAGTATAGGCTTGAGCAATTATGTGATTTAATCGAAAATCACGATTATTTTTATCTCGCATTTTCACGAAGTTGAAAAAGGAGATTTTGGGAGGGTGGAAAAATGTTGGCGTCCGCTCTGGTTAAAGACTTTTAAAATGACATTTGCACCCCTAAAGTTTCATCCGATTTTAAAAAAGACTTCACAGATGTGTTCTATAGGATGCTTAGGACTAGTTTACATATAGCTAAAACTATATTGATTTTTGAAATTTTTCTTTATTTTATTCAAGTATTAACTCTGACTAATTTTTGTGTCCAGCTTAATGTTAATCCTATGGTTACGGTTTTTTAAAATGACATTTGCAGTTTTGCACTCACTTCTTTCAAAATCTTTCAACTTCGTGAGGGGTCATCCGATTTAAAAAAAAAATTCACAGATGTCTTCTATATGATGCTTAGGACTAGTTTACATCAAAACTATATTGATTTTTGAAATTTTTCTTTATTGTTTTAACTTTGAATAATTTTTTGGTCCAGCTTAATGTTAATCCTATGGTTACGATTTTTTTAATGACATTTGCTGCATTGCACCCACAAGTGCTCATCAGATTTTTTAAAAACCTTCACAGATGTGTTCTATACCATGCTTAGGACTTGTCCATATGAAAAATAAATGGAATTTCAAATTTTAAAAAACCTAATTTTATCTTTGAATTTTAATTGTTTTAGGCCTGTTTTGTATCCAATTTATACTCATAATTTCTTGGTTAAGTGGTTTTTAAAAATAACATTTGCACCCACAAGGGGTCATCCGATTTTAATAAGACTTCACAGATGTGTTCTATACGATGCTTAGGACTTGTCCAGGTAAAAAATATATTGATTTTCCAAATCTTTCTATACTTTTTCGGCATTTGAACTTTGATAATTTTATGACTGATTTGCATCCAGGTTATATGTATTATGCTGTGGTTAAGGATTTTTCAAATGACAATTTAATCAGCAAAGACTTGCTTTTGAAACTTGAAACCTTGGGTATGATTGTACATATGGGCAAGGGTGTGCATGACACTTAGAATTTTGTTCTGCCCCCTCCCTCCCTCCCCAGGGCCCAGGGGTCAAAAGATCAAAATTGGCCAGTAATTATCGATTGTAATGCAACTCTTAGACCATTTGAGATTGAAACTTTGGGGATGATTGCACATATGGGCAGGGATGTGCATGACACTTGGAATTTTGACATGACCCCGGGGGCAGGGCCCTGGGGGTGGGAAATGTGGGGTCAAAAATTAAATTTTTCCAAAAGTCATGTTGCATATCATTTTCAAGCATTTGTCTACAGCACAAGGAATTATTTTGATCTTGGGTCAAACTGAAGGTAGGGGGGCGTGGTCAAGTGGGCACCAATCGATTGTAATGCAACTCCTAGACCATTTTGGAAAGAAACTTGGAACTTTGGGGATGATTGCACATATGGACAGGGATGTGCATCACACTTTTGGAATTTTGGTATAACCCCAGGGGTATGTACGGCTCTGGGGGCGGAAAATGTTGGGTAAAAAATAAAAATTTTCTAAATCTTGTCATGTCGCATATCATTTTCAAGCCAATGGTAAGTAGTCTACAGTACAAGGAATTATTTTGATCTTGGATCAAACTGAGAGTAGGGGCCGAGGTCAAAAGTGGGCACCAATCGATTGTAATGCAACTCCTAGACCATTTCAGATAGAAACTTGAAACTTTCGATATGATTACACATGTGGACAGGGATGTGCATGGCACTTTTGAGATTTTGTTATTCCCCCCCCCCCCCCGCGCCAGGGGGTGGGGATGGGGAAAAATGTAATTTATCCAAAGGTGGTCATGTCACATATCATTTTCAAGCCAATGATGAGTAGACTACAGTACAAGGAATTATTTTTATCTTGGGTCAAACTAAGGGTAGGAGTGAGGTCAAAAGTGGGTACCAATCGATTGTAATAAACTCTTCCTTGGGAAATCAACGAAAAAAAATTTTCCCAAAGTGGCCGCCATAAAAAATTTCTGGCCAAAAATAGCATTTTAAATTTTTTGCAGAAATGAGCTCGGAATTTAAATTTTGTTTATTTTTTATTTTTTAAATTACGACCGGGCACCACTTTTGGTGTCAAAATACCCAAAAAAGATTTTTTGCCTGAAATGAACTCAATATTTTTTTTTAAATGCCCGCCAAAATGACTTGCTCCGATCGATTTGAAATTTGGTGATCTTATGGGTCTTATAATGACTTGACTTCATCTCAATTTGAAGAGGATTTGAATTGCAACCACACCTAGAATTTTTGCTAGATAAGCACCAGGCTCCTGTGCAGACTGCGTCCTGCAGCAGCCAGATCCTGCGGTAACTTAAAAATGCGAGATATTTGGTACAGTATCTTCTGATTTTGTTTAAATTATGAAATTATATGGTTAAAAATTAAATAATCGAATAATCGTCCATAATTTCTACTGCATAACATATTTCAAAATCTAATTTTAATTACACAAGAAAATCAACGTTTTGCTCAGAGAATGTATGTCTATTTGCAGGGCAAGAGAAGACTATTTTTGAAAATGTATCACTTGATTGACTGGCTCAAGTATGCATCCAGTGATACATTAAAAAAAAATAGTCTTCTCTTGGCCTGAAAAATGGAAATTTTAAACAACATTTGGCTTTCTTCATTGATATGCCTTTGTTGTTGTCACCGAGTAGGTGGTATCTAGTCTGATTAATTAATTAATCGTGATAAGCTTACTTCAGGAGCAGTAGAATGTTGTCGCCAAACACTGGTGATCCTTTCAATCATATCAGATTTGCTGCTTTTATATCGCATGGCAAGGGATGGCTCCTGTCTGACATTTGTCTGAAAGATCAACTTAAAAACCAAGTGATTGTGATATAAGTAGAAGAACATGTCAGAAACAGAAGGATTTGTTCTGTACGATAATAAGTCATTACAACACAACAGTTAAGATGGATTGATATCCCTTTAGCATGCAACTTTTCACAAAATCTGGTGTATGATAAATGGTGTGTGGATCCGTCTCAATCTTGTCCTGAGAATACTTGGTGAAAAGACCTTGTTTGAAACTAATTTGGCTGGAATTTGTTTCTGCCTAAGTCTCCACTCTCCAGTCAAAATTAATAGTTACTAAATATTTAAGAGAATATTTTTGTGTCATAATAGATGAGATATTGTGTCCTGGTTGAAGTGTATATATCTAACATCCAGTTGAATGTATATATCTAACATCCAGTTGAATGTATTTTTTATGGCAAGTGACTTTTATGACCCTTTAACACTCAAGCCGGGAAAAAATGTCTTACAGCGGTCTTAATAAATATCCATTTGCAGAGTAAGAGACTTTTTTGAAAATCTATCACTGGCTCGATAATCGAGCGAGTAATTGCATTGTTAAATTTAAAAATAAAATCTCTTGGTCTGCAAATAGACATTTTCTATGAGAAATTAAAATTTTCTTGAATAAATTGTATGGTTAAGAGTTTATATGTTCACTAACACTCTGGCTTTGAACATGACTTATTGCGTTGGACTAAACCTATTTGTAATGCCTGTTTAGTAACTGTTTAATGTGTTTATTTAATTTCACAGTGCCCAAACCTGTCCTATGGGTGGCAAAAAGCGGAAGATCACAGACATATTACCAGTCACATCTACACCTGTAAAGAAAGGTCGTCAGCAAAATCATATCACAGATTGTGTCAACAGTGTTGCTTCCCCTATTAAGGTTCCAATCGACGATATCAATACCGATAATAAGAGTAACAAATCTGTTTGTAAAGCTAAGCAAAATTTTGAGAAACTGTCTAGTCCCACTACTTCTAATAATAAGAGCAAACTTTCCACGAATAAGAATATAAATTCTGAAAAAAAGGTGAAAAGGAAAGGTGATAATATTGACGACTTGCCAAATAAATCTGCTAAAAAGAAAAAAGTTGAAAAACGAGAAACAAAACCGGCTAGAAAATTACAAAGACAGGATCAAGTGACCGAGAATGTTGAGGAGGAGGAGGATGAGGAGGAGGACGATGATGAGGATAAGAAATGTTTTCGTGAGGCAGAACGTGCGCTGCGTAGTCTGTCTGGTGAGTGGGTAGAGCCACCAATAGTTCCATCGCCTAAAGACAGAGAAAAGAAACCACCGGGTAAAAATGAACAGTCTGCGGAGAAAAAACGGAAAAAGAAATTATATGAATTTAAATCAAATATTACAAAGCCAGCGAATAAAGCAAATATTGTTATGTTGCCTCGAAAAACTCCTTCGGCAAGCAAGAAATGCACGTCTGATAAGCAGAAAAATAAATGTGTTAATGACCTGCCTCAAGAAAAGAAACAAACTGAGAAAAAAGATTCCAAGAAAAGTAAGGCTGATAAGAAAGGTGGGGATACAAGTATGTTAGATACATCAGGAAGTGATGTTGATATTCTACTGCAAATAGAACTACAATGTGCAAATATTCAGTCTAAGGCAGAAGCTGAAGAGGATGCGGATGACAGTGACGTAGAGGAGGAGGAGGAGGTCGTGGATAATAACCTCAATACATGTGATAGAAGGGAGAATAATGATGGATTGCTACATATAGCATCACCTGATTTTATGAAGAGTGCAGTGCCAGAAATAAACAATAAGGATAGCCATTTTAAGAGGAATGTGGTTGAGGCAAAAGTCAATCATGAAAGTAGCATATATGATTTTGACAGCTTTGATATTGGTGCATGTGATAAAACACGCGATTTTGCCAAGGTCACAGGTACTCAGACAACTGATTCCATAGAAAACAAAACAGGCACTAAACAAGATGATCTTGTAGGTAGGATTAACAGTGACCGTTTATTAATTACAGAACATGATGATAAAGAAAATAAGGGCTGGAACTATAATCCAGAAAAGAGCAATAAGGGAGAAATAAGGAGAGAGTGTATTGCGTCTGCTGAAGGAGAAAGCTGTGTGTCGAAGAAGAATGATGAACATAAGTTATTGACTGTCAAATCAGGACCTATGCAAGACCAGGATATCTTGTGTTTGAGCGATATTGCTTATTCAGATGATGACAATGAATTTGATAATACGCACTCCCTCAGACATACTGATCAGACGTTATTTAATAAAAAACTAATTAATGACACGAATTTGACTCATGAAAATGTTGAAAAACAAAGCTTTGCTAAACCAGTTGGTGAAAAACTATGTGAAGGAACGATTGCTAGTGATATCAGCAAGCATCTTGACATGGTTCTAGAAAAGCATAAAATAAGTACAAATTTGTCTTCATGCAACTCGATTACGCAAGAGCTTACAAGGCCGACCAGTGTACTCGAGAAAGCTACTCCTCCAACCACGGTTAATAACGACTGTCAGGGCACCAGTTTTCAGTCTGGACAGATATGTTTGAGGATACAGAATGGTACAATAAATACTATGTACCCACCGACAGTAACATTGAGCAGTCCTGTAGAACAGTCAGCTGATGTACTAGCATATCATAATAGTAGTTATGCTACTTGTAGCAATAATAATAATAATAATGAGAATAATAATAATAATAGTACTATTATCAGTGTGTCAAATTCTTCATCAACTATGTTACCTAGCAGTTATAATAATAGTGGCACAGTTAACCACATTAACAATGCAGTAACGGCTGTCAGCGCCTCTTCAAATTTCTCAACAAGTGCTACCAGCTTGTCTTCACAGGAGACCGATATTGCGGCTATTCTTGCCAGTATGTCAACAGCACCTGTAAATCCATGCCGTATTATGAATGGTTACTCAGTCGCTAATGAAATTATGGCCCCGTCATCGCATGTGTCCAATTTGGTTCGCTTGGCCGATGCCGCTGAAACAGTAACGAACAGTTTAGCAGAGTTACCTCTGGATGTGAAACCAGAAATACAGAGGAATCAAAGTGTAGATTCAGCAGCTAATCTTACAGACAATGGAGCATATACAGTATTGGCCGAATGGACGATGCAGTCCACGGATGAAGATGAGGATCTGGCATCAAATCATAGTGATGGTAGTGACGGCCGATCATTGAGTGAAATGAACAATAATCTGGCGTCATCACAAGCTTGCATGATGTACTCGCCAAAAGACAGAGGTAAATATTAGATGACCCATTATAATACTGAATCGCAAAGATCAAACGTTTATTCGGTCTTCAGCCAACTTCCCACAATTCCTTGTATTTAGTGCTGTTTAACGCTAACTGGAACCTGTACATGTGATAGAGGGTCCGGTTGACATTAAACAGTAGTAAATGAAAGGAATTGTGGGAAGTTGGCTGAAGACGAAGTAGGATCAGGCATGTCAGAACGAATACTAGCATCCACTGAATATTTATGTGGGATTTTCTTTCTTTGGCAACAGCTGTTTTTCCCACATCAACTAAGACTAGTCTAAGACATCATCATTGAGCTATGTAATTCTATTTCATGGAATTTTTGAATCGGAAAACTCTTGGCAATATTGAAAACAATTTAAATTTGTTTTGCATAAGTAATTTATGACATACAAAACATAGGTATGAAGACTTGCAAAGTCTGTATTTTTCCATCATAATTATGTATCATAATGTTACGCCTATCAGACTTTCAAATCCTGTTTGTCTATTAGCTCACCTGTAAGAGCTTTTACAATGGTGATTTCTTGATGGATTAAAGCCAATCTTGGTAGCTATATTCCTTTTGGAAATATCTAGTTGGTTTATAACAAGGACAAATTTGTCCAATACCCGCTTCGTTGATATATGTATTTATATGTAATTTTTTTGTCAAAAGTAAGGTCAAAAGTGTGTGTTTTGGAAACAATGTTGCTGAAAGCTGTTGCTGTTGCGTTTTACTTTTCAGTGCAAAATTGGCATACCTCTTCTGGACCCCACAGACAACCATCAACCTAAGTTAAAGTGTTGAGAAAATAGCTTCATTAGAGTTATTGAAAAATGCTTCAAAAATGTCTATTTTGAAAACAATTCTGCTGACAGCGCTTGCTCTTTGGCCACAAAATTGCCATACATGTTTGGGACCTCATGGGCACGATTCCACCAAGGTCTGGAGAAGATTGTACGAGTAGAACCAGAGTAATTTAAGAATGCATAGAAATGTCTTGAGAGCTGTTGCGTTTTAGCTTTTGATGCCAAAATTGGCATCTCTTTTCGGGATCCAACGGGCAAGCTTCCATAAAAAATTTGGAGAAGATCCCTCCAGTAGAACCAGAGCTATTAAAAATGTCTTAAAAACAAGACCAACAACCAGAAACACTCCATGCTAGCATTTACCCTTGCGTCTAGGTAAAAACAAAACAAATATACAATGTCATTGAAAGGTCATTGACCGTGCCATCGACTTTTAGTCAAATTGTTTTAACCCTTTAGCCCTCGAATTTGTTCAAGAAAATTTAAATTTTCTCAGAAAATGTTCATTTGCAGGGCAAGAGAGGACTATTTTTGAAAATTTACCACTGGAATAACTGGCTAGGTTAATGAGCTAGTCATTCATGATTCCAGTGATGAATTAAAGTAGAATGCGTAGTTGATGGCACAATCTCTACACTTTCGTCAAGCTTTCCAGCAACGGCTTCCAGTCACATTAGTTTCCTTATATTCAAGAGTTGCGTGAATTTCAAGGATTATAAGGGCATCTAAGAAGTTTGTGAAAATGCAAATAATATTTTGCGGAATTTGCATTAGACTTGCTTGGTGTGGATATTTGGGCATTGTTTTACCTATTTTCTGGAAAATATAGGTCAAAGGTCAATTTTCCCATTATAACCACACTGTCACAGTATGAATGACCAATAATCTGGCGTCATCTGAAATGACTGGCTCCGTTACCGAGCCAGTCATTCCAGTGGTAAATTTTCAAAAAGAGTGGTTTACAAATGGGCTTTTCTCAATACAACTGCAGAAGCTGTATGTTGACCAGACATGTAGTGTTTATTCCACTAGCTATAATCTGTATACATCACTAATACTATTAGCCCCTTTTGGCATGAATTCCAATGGACATGCGTTAAAAGGTGATAGTTTAACACCGGCTGAATACTTTTGAAAGCAATTTGACTGACAATTGTTGCATCCTTAGGCAGTAACAAGGTTCAGTTAAATCATTTCTCAATATAGTCAACCAGGTTTTAACTATGACATGTAATACATATTATTTACAATGTATGCGGCGGGGAAAAATCAATGCATTGTCTGGTTTCTTTACGTTGTGGTAAATACACATGGCTCTCACTTTGCTATGATGAACAGTCTACTTGGGAAATGATAACTTATGATTGACGAGTCACTTCAAGATCCAGACAGATATTTTATCATGCTGCTTAGTGCTTACGTAATACAAGACAACCTGATGTAACACTTTAATAGTCCACCCGGCCAAAACCCACCTCTGCAGCGGTCTTGAGGAATGCCCATTTAAAGGCTAAGAGAAAAACGGCTTACTACTGGAGTGGATGGATCATTGATGTTCATATCGCTTGGTAAATTTACAAAGCATGTGCAACATACGGTAGAGAGTAGAATGCCACAGTTGAAGCTAACACTACTTTTACACATGTGTCTGTGTTTAATTCGCACAGAACATAAGCAACAATTCATGATGTAATGAATACTTTTTAACAAGTCTGACTGGAATCTTTTGCTGCCTAAATTAAATATTCAAAATAACTGTTGAAATAGAGGAATCCAGTCTCTCGGTGAAGTATTTGACATCATAATCAATTACATCACAGGTAGGCTGACGTCACAATCAAATACATTATGAATGATATATCTACATGTAAGTCCGTCATAAACACTTAATAGTCCGTCAAATTGTACGAATAGTATGTCTACTATTTAATAAACATTCCGTTGAATATTTTGAAACTAATTTGAGGGGGCAGGTGCTGTTGCAGCCATAGGCAGCAACAGCACCATGTCAAATTTGTTTCACAATATTCAATAGCTTGCCTGTATAGTTTTCAGGAAGTTGAGATTCAGGGAGTTCAGGGTTAGATCAATCCCAACACGGACAAAGCGTAGCCGGAGCTTAGCTAGGAATGAGTAGGGCATAGCTAAAACTGGATTCATCCATTGAGACACTGCCATTTCAAAGTTATAAGTGTACCCTTGAATACGACCACCTTTGTCTGGCCCACACAACACAGCCTTTACAGATATGTCAAACAGTTTTTGCTTTTTCCTTTAGTTAACCCATCAAAAAACATGGCCGCCGTGGGCCAATCAAAATATAGTGTCTTTGGCAGCCATTTTGGATTTTTTATTTGATGGATTTTGAGGCCGAAATTGGTTTTATATAGGTTTTTGGGTATTCTGATCTCAAATTTGGAATTTTCGAAACTGTCGGATAAACGGTTTGAGGGCCATCTTGGATCATTTTCCTGCCAAAAGCTCCCATACTAAAGCAATAGGAAATTTAAAATGTCTTCTCGAGAACTACTGGGCCAATTTCAATTATATTTGGCAGGAAGCATCCTTAGGGCATAGAGATTCCATTTTGTTCAAATGAAGCCGATCGGCCAATTTGGCCGGTGGCCATCTTGGATTTTGGCTGATTTTTAGAAATGTTTTGAAAAATATTCTCCAAAACTGTTTGGGGAATCAATTCAGACCTCATGTAATATGATCTATGTTAAGAGCTGACCCAAGTTTGTTCAAGGGAACTTGATTGACTAATTGGTTCAGCGGCCATCTTGAATGACCTCGTTTTTACAAAAACGACTTCTTCCCCAGAACCGCTGAAGCGCTCGGGCCAAAATTTGTGATATATGATTAAGGACTACGGGCCATTAAAGTTTGTTCAAGAGTAGTTGATCCGTCAAAAAAACTGGCCAATTTAAAATGTCTTCAAAAATCTTCTCCAAAACCGCTTGGGGGATCAATTCAAAAGGCATGAAATATTATCTAGGGCAAGAGCTGCACCAAGTTTGTTTCAAGGGAACTTGATTGGCCAAATGGTTTGGTGACCATCTTGGATAACCTAATTTTTGCCAACATGACTCCAGAACCACTGAGTGGATTTGCCAAAATTTGGGTGATATGATTAGGCGCCGCATTGAGTGCCATTAAAGTTTTTTCAACGGAGGGCGCTACGTCAGAAACATGGCTGCAGTAGACCAATCAAAATGTAGCCTGTTTGGCGGCCATATTGGACTTGCAAAAATGTCCACAGACTCATTTAGAAGACTACTCCTAAACCACCCACCAACAATTGTGACAAAAATGCGTAATTCTCCAGGTGAGCGACACAAGGGGCCTCTTGTTAAATGTATATGACTATATAGTAATAGATTATATTTATTGCAAACATCCTGAAGTGACAATAAACTCGACTTTAGGTAATGATTATCTTGATTTATATGGCTGTTGCGCTTTGACATTACCCTAATATAGGCAATGGACCTTTCCATTTGTAGCTATACCCCAGCCACCTCTAGCTACGCCCCACCCACACCTCGCTTGTTGGGATCGCTCGATCTCTGAACTCCCTGACTATCAATTTCCAGAAAACTATACAGGTAAGCTATTGAATATTTTAAAACTAATTTGGCAGCAACAGCGTCCAGTCAAATTAGTTTCAAAATATTCAACATGTTTATTAAATAGTAGAGACATACAATTCGTACAACGCGTCAGACTATTAAGAGTGAAAGATGGGCCAAATAGAATCATTTATGAGGTAATGAGCTTAGCTGATTATGACATCATATGACGTCAGGTGATAGATGGATACTCTGAAAAGGTGATTTGGAAGAGAAATCTATAAACAATGTCAAATCGAGAAATAATATAGTGATAAGTCGTGAAAATGGACTGCTTTGAAGGTGAAGATTGTTGAGTCCGTTGAAAATGACATTTGAGCTAGGTTTGCTGATATTTCTGCTTATTGGCTTGAGCACTTTCTCTTCATTTCTAAAACCATCATGTATTTATGCTTTTGAAGGGAGTTGCCCCTATCCCTACATTACCTGATGCGATACTACATTAAAGGTGTATATTCACACCAGAATGTGTGAGAATAAAATTGTTAAAATTGTATACTTTTAGAGGCTTAAATCGTGTGCCTAGATGTAATGAAACAAAATCCTAACAAATGATTTCATTCCGTATAAATTAATATAACTTTTAGTTGTGAATTTGAATTACGGACTCGTGTCTCTAATTCAATTACACAACTTTAAAAATTGTATTAATTTATGCGTAATGAAATTGTCATATGTTAAGATTTATTTTGTTTCATTACATTTAGATGTACACAATTTAAGCTTCTAAAAGTATATAATTTTAACAATTTAATTTGTGAGGGTTTTTTAAGATTTATTTTTGTTTCATTACATCTAGACAGTAGACACACAATTTAAGCCTCTAAAGGTTTAAACAATTTTATTCTCAAGCATTTAAGTGTTGTGACTCTGCACCTTTAACCCTTTCATGACGAAGACAGCCAAAACTGGCCTCTACAGTGGCCTTAAAGAATTGCCATTTGCAGGCCAAGAGAAAACTATTTTTGATACGTCATGCAGTCATCCAGCAGTAAATTTTCAAAAATGGTATTTTCTTGGCGTGAAAATGGACAGTTAATAAGGAAATAGTTTGATTGTCTTGATAAAATTTATTCATTAAAGGGTTAATGGTTTCACTGTTCCCTCTGGTAGTTGTAGGCACGTGTGTGTGGGGTGAGTTGCGGGCTGGTGCTTCCCCAGTCACGCCAGTATTCATGACATTTAAGTTTTCTCTTCATGTCCTCTTGGAAGCTGGATCCACGGATCACGGATCCCCTTGGACAAGAAGCTGTGCTTGTATAATGCCACCTGTTTATCACTGACGCTGTAACAGCTTGTCAGGTCAAGCTGGTGTTCTACATAGGTTGATTCCTGCTACTGCAAAACACCTTCATCCTACAACCCAACAGCGATGACCTGACAGCCTAATCTCCTAATGATGCATTATTCTCTATGTGCAATACGATCCCACTGTCAGTGAAAGTGGCACAACAAAGATGGGCTATGTTTGGCCATGGATACGCTTCGAAGGCCAGCAGTAACCCCTGAGCAAAGCATCTTTGAATTCGCTGTACTCTGTGCCAACACCAATAATGCATGTAGCAGACACTCCTGCACAAACAAGCCTGGAAATAAGGTGCCTGCCAAGTAAGGTGCCTGTCAGTGACATTGTCAGGCAACAAACTATCAAATGTCAGGCACAGTCTTGTCGGTTCCTGATATTCTGTCAGGTACAGATTTAAACAGTCCCAATAGTTGCAGTGTGCAACAAAAGAGTGCATACAAGTGTTCATAAAGCCATAAAATAGTCATCTAGCAAAGGTGCATCACAATTATTATGACACAGGTTTAGTTGTTTTATGACATGTTTCTAATAAGTTCAAGTAAAGAACACTGAAGTAGAGTAGTGTGTGGACAGGCAGCAAATTCTGGATGTCCGGTACTACATAGCTGGTGCCTGACCCAGTGTTGGACACTGTTGAAAAAGTTATTTCCATGCCTGACAAACCTGTTAACTGTATTGTGTACCAACCGAAAAGAAGCAGGTCTAGTTACCCTAATGACCGAGGTCCTGAGGGAGATAAGGACTCAGGCTGAGGACAAGAAATAGTGGCAACAGAAGGACTGATTGCAGGTACAGGATGTTTTCAGACTACTGACTCCGTAGAACGCAGTACATCATCATCATCACCACCGATGTTTGCATCCATTAGTTTATAGACCTCTGCTCTCACCTCTGGCATTTGATGCTCCCTTGCGATATAGTTCTGTAATCAACTAATTATTTCTGTAAAGGAAGGATTATATTAGCACATGAAGATATTACTGCACTAATAATGTTATAGATACAACTTAACCCTTTGATGGGCAAGCCGGCCAAAACTGGCCTCTACAGCGGTCTCAAAGGAATGTCCATTTTCTGGACAAGAGGTCACTTTTTTTAAATTTTAATGCTGGAATGACTAGCTCGATAATCACGCCAGTTATTCTAGTGGTAAATTTTCAAAAATAATCTATTGGCCAGCAAATGGCCATTCACTAAGCAAAAGATTTTATTTTGTAGACTTAAAGGGTTAATATTGTGCATAAATAGATTTAATAACCCTTTAAAAATAGTCAAGCCAGCAGGAACTAGCTTTTGCAGTAGTCTTGAGAAATGTCCATTTGCAGGACAAGAGAAGAGAATTTTTGAAATTTTACTGCTGGAATGACTGCTGGAAATCTTTGCCTTTAAAGTGTTACAATCATGCTCACAAGAGCGGTATAGACATAATAAATTTTAGGTTTCTCATTTCAGCAGTACGTCAGTAGGCAGGAAAGTGAAAGCTCAAACAAAAATGATGAATTGAATACTATAATTTGTACTGATAATTTCTCATTTCAGAAATGACAGGTAAATGTCCTACGCCAGGATGCGACGGCTCTGATCATGTGACTGGTCTCTATCTGCACCACAGAAGGTATACCTTAAGCTTTGAGTTTGTTGTAGAAAATTTTCATTAAAATATTAAATTTTCTCATATAAAATGTCCATTTGCAGGTGGAGATTTCTTTTGAAAATTTACCCCTGGAATGGCTGGGTCGCTTACCGAACCAGTCTTTCCAGTTATAAATTTTCATGAAATAATCTCTGTCTGCAAATGGAACTTTTTTACTGCGTTTGTAGACAGCATACATTTGTTATCTATTTTAGTGGTCAAGCTGACTAAAAATGTTGGTGAGGAGTCAATTTGCTGGCTATGGGGAAACCTATTTTTGAAAATTTATCACTGGAATACCTGGTATGATGACCAAGCGAGTCATTCAAGTGATGTGTTTAAATATAGACTTCTCTTGGCCTGTAAATGGACAGTCACTGAGGAAAAAAAAAATACTTTCTAGACCATTAAAGGGATACAAATCTTTAGGCATCATCAGAATTTAAATGAAAATAGAAATTGTCAATTCCTCTTGAGGCCCCAAAATAATGTTCCTATAATTAGAAATAGAAAGCAAAATTTTGAAAACAATGTTGCTATAAGCTATCGCCATTTAAGACTCCTACAGCTTTCTGCCAGTGTTACACCATTGTCAGTCTTGATGATTATTTTGAGAACAATATGCTTGAAGAATTATGAAGCAAGGATTTTCAGTCACATCTATCAAAACACTTGTATTGTATGTTGATCATTTCGTGAATGATTTGATGGAAAATTGTTGCAGCTATGCCCAGTATTTAGAGATATAACATATAATAAATTATGTAATCATTTTAGGGATATGGATTGAAATGGTTTGCCATGACTACCGTCCAGATACAACCAATTATGCGTGATGTCAAAAGTTTTCTGTTGAACATGTTTTTTGTTCATCAAGAGGTTTTCTTAGATAGAGGCCTTAATCAATAGACTAGCACACACACACACACCCCACCCTATCCTACGAGCCATCATGAATGGCCACGGCCTAATCTCAAACGCAGCACCATACAAATTGTGCAACATGTTATCCATTGTCTATGAGAATAACGCAATGGAACTGGTCAATCTTTGGACATGTTTTTTGAATGCCAAAGAATACACACACTCAGAATGCATTAGAGTTTTTAGTACTGAGTGTCAACGTATAAGTCATGCTCAGAATGCCATAACACAGACCAATAAATATGAAAAGAAAAAGGAAATTAGGATGCTCGCAAAGGACAAGACACAATGGAGAAGTTTAACCCTTTAATGGTCGAGCCAGCAAAGACCGGCGTCTGAAATTGTCTTAAGGAATGTCCATTTGCAGGCAAAGATGAGGCCATTTTTGAAAATTTATCACTGGATTGACTGGCTCAATTATCGAGCCAGTCATTCCAGTGTTAAAATTTCAAAAAGATTTTTGTCTTGACCTGCAAACGTGGCAAATCGATATAGACTGGGGGAAAATCGCACCTCAACGCTCATCGTCATCATCAAGAAGCTCACATCATTATCATCATCATCATCATCAAGCTCTTCTTCATTCTTGACTGACTGATTGTAACATCATAATTAATCAATTTAAATTCTATTATGACATCATAATCAAATCATACCAACAACAAGAGTTACATAATATGATGTTGTGAATCTCACCCTGGAAGCGAATGCTCACTACATTAGTGTTGACAACACGATCCCAATCGATTATGCTCAAAGTCATCTCATTCAAGTCAGTTGTCATAGGTACCACGGAAATGCCTTCAAAATTGTTTTCAAAAGATTGTCTGTCTTAACCCTTTAACAGTTATATCAGCCAAAAATGGTCTTGAGAAATGTCCATTTGCAGATCAAGAGAAGACTATTTCTGAAAATTTACCAATGGAATAATTGGCTCGATAACCGAAACAGTCAGACCAGTGGTCAATTTTCAAAAATAGCCTTCTTGGTCAGCAAATGGATATTTTCTATGAGAAAATTGACATTTTTAAAAACAAATTTGAGGGTTAAAGGGTTAATAAGCTGTCTTTTTTTGGTGACGACTCAGGTTGTCACTCAAGGCAGCAATGTTTTCCGATACAATTATGTCAAAATATTGAGCAGAACATTTCTTACTAACTAACATGTTTCTGTTTTTGTTTTGGAAACATTTAAAGTTATTTATGAGCTAGATTGTATGTGTGTGTGCTTCTTTTCTTCAGCATGTCTGGCTGTCCCAGGAAGCAACTAGCTCCACCTGAATGTAAGTATTAGCTTAGATGACAAATATGTTTCTCATTATACCACCATAAATATTATAGCATTGTCTGTCCATCTGCGCGCGCATCGTTTGATTCAAACATTAATTTGGATGGATGCATCCTCTAAGCTAAGGGTTGTGGTAGCTGCGTTAGTGTCTTATAATAACAACAGGATTTAAATTTAGTACCTTTTAAGACTACCTTAATTTAGGCCAATTTAATGTATTAATCAAGGAGAGGGTGAGCGAGCCCCCACCCCAATCCCACCTTATGCCAGGAAAGGGACAGAGCAAGACAGAAAAGATGGTTTGGGTGTCACATGAAGAGCCATAGATTTATTGCAGTGCTGAGCGCTGGGTACGCACAGATCCCATACAATATAGAGCTATATATAGCTAAGATCTATGGTCCTCCATATACAATAAACTAAACTAAACGTAACTAACAATTTATATACATAATATATCATAGTACATGGTGTAAGCAATACATGTGTAGTGCATGAAGTGCGGGGATAACGCGCGCGCTCGCGGGTCGGGTGGGAGGGAAAACCTTTAATAAATCTAGCAGAAAAGCGTGTAAAAGGCAGCAGCTACAAAACTGATATGAGTATGCCCACGGGTGCATGCGAGGGTATATCGCACCACTCGCGGATATAGAAAAACTATTGGATGCCCTGGGCAAGGGGAAGAGGAACAAGGCACGGCCTCGCGCATGGTCAGTTTGTGATAGGGTCACAGCAACCGTCATCAATATTCATGACCTGGGCACACATGCGTGATACGAAAAATACGAAGCCATGTGCCCCACAAGTGGACGGCTGATAAAGTCTGTCACCAGATTAGAGACAGGAAACGTGGGCTGTTTGGGCATGGTTTGATAAGCCAACAAAAGGGCCGCAGTTGATCGATTACAAAAGACCGGATCCCATGGTCAGTAAAACCGAGACAAGGAGTGATCACAGGAGATGGATAAGGAATGCACCCACTCCCCCTCCGAATTAGTAGCATATTAATAATATTAATATTTCCTTTGTTTTACAAAAATTCCCACCTGAAACACAAGATCGGAAATGGGCAAAAAAAAATAATAATGGACAATTTCAAGGTCAGAAGTTTTAAGCTATTACAGCAGTAATCCTTTCATCTAGTTAATTCTCAAGATTTTATATAAAAAAATCTGAAACCTTTTCTCAGTGTGAGTCCATTTTCATGCCAAGAGAAGACTATTTTTGAAAATTTACCACTGGAATGGCTGGCTCATTAGCAGTAAATTTTCTAAAATAGTCTCTTGGCCAGCAAATTTACTTTTCTTGTGACCATTGTAAAGCAATTTTGAGTGTCTTGACAATTAAAGGGTTAACACACATACAGAGAACAGACTTACAGAATATTTAGAGGAATTCTGAGTGATAAGGATTTGGTTGCGAAATATTGTTAGATGGAAAGAATGCTGAAAATAATGCATTAAAGTTCCGGCATTATTTTTTTCTAGATATGCAAAAATTAAGTTATTAGGGTTTGTAAAGTCAAAAAATAAATTGGTACAGCCTTGATTTAACTTAAATTAAGTTAGTCTTAAAAGGTACCGTGTTCGAATTCTGTTATTAGTAGGATAAAGGTGTGTCACTATATGAAGGTTCTAAGATCAGTGTGACCTACACTAAACACCATGGCTTTCAAACACATGAACCAAACTCATGGTGTTTGAATGCATCTTAGTTTTTCACAGTTCATTGTTCTACCACAAAGACATTGTTGCTTTTTTTATTCTCAAACACTGTGACACCAAATTTGGTGTTTCAGTGGTGTGTTTTAGACTAAAGATTTGAGGTGTATTAGAGGTCTTGTCATTGGTAACTCTTTCATAGTCGTGATAGTTTGGATGAATGCATCCTCTAAGCTAAGGGTTGTGGTAAAGGCAACAGTAAAGGAAAATTGTAACTTTGGTGTGGCGGGAATATTCTCTGTGATACAGTTTGCATCACTAAAACTAGATTCATACAAGCTTACCCCTTTAACCCTCATATCAGCCAAAAACGGCTTCTGCAGTGGTCTTGAGAAATGTCCATTTGCAGACCAACAGAAGACTATTTTTGAAAATTTAGCTCTGGAATAACTGGCTCGATAACCGAACCAGTCTTTCCAGTGGTAAATTTTCAAAAATAGTCTCTTGGTCTGCAAATGGCCATTTTCAGAGAAAATTAAAATTCTCTTGTACAAATTTCAGGATTAAATGGTTAAGTTGGCCAAAGCTGTCCACTGCAGGGTTGTTGAGTAACGTTCATTTGCAGGTCAAGAGAATAATTTTTGAAAATTTACCACATGAATAACTGGCTCGATAACCGAGCCAGTCATTTCATAGGTAACTTTTCAAGAATGGGCCGCTCTTGGTCTGGAAATGAGAAAACAATCATTAACACAATGCGTTAATTGTCAAATTTGGTCAAGAATATTTTATTTTCTCCTTAGTGATGATGATGACTTTAGCCCTTTAACACTCATGTCAGCCAAAAACCGCTTCTGCAGTGGTCTTGAGAAATGTCCATTTGCAGACCAAGAAAATACTATTTTTGAACATTTGTCACTGGCAATCCAGTGATAAATTTTCAAAAATAGGCTTCTCTTTGTCTGCAAATGGATATTTTCTTTGAGAAAATTGAAATTTTCTTGAAAAGATTCGAGTTTTATAGGGTTAAGCATTAATTTATTGTCTCGCCTGCGAAGCAGGATCAAGACATAGGTATCACTTTTCCGGCGGCGGCGTAAACTTTTAAGTTAAGTTTATATCTCAGCAATGCCTGATCCAATTGGAAGCAAACTTGGGTGCATGGTAATATACATCAAAAGGAAGCAGCCCACCGATAAAAAGGCCATGAGGTCAAGGTTACAGGGGTCAAAGGTTACAGTATAATCTTTGTTAATATTTTAAGTTAAGTTTTTGCGTTAAACAAAAGTTATTGGTTTATATCTCAGCAATGCCTGATCCAATTGGAACCAAACTTGGGTACATGTCACGGTATAATCTTTGTTAATATTTTACGTTACGGTTTTGCATTAAACAAAAGTTATTGATTTATATCTCAGCAATGCCTAATCCAATTGGAACCAACTTGGGTGCATGGTGATATACATTGAATGGAAGCAGCCCACCGATAAAGCCGTCATGACATCAAGGTTATCGGGTCAAAGGTCACAGTATAATCTTTGTTAATATTTTACGTTAGGTTTTTTGCGTTAAACAAAAGTTAGTCTTATATCGCAGCAATGCTTGATCCAATTGGAACCAAATTTGGATACATGGAGATAGACATCGAAAGGAAGCAGTACGATGATGCAGGCATCATGCGTTCAAGGTTATGGGGTCAAAGGTCACGGTATAATCTCTGTTAATATTTTACGTTAAGTTTTTGTGTTAAACAAAAGTTATTGCCTTATATCTCAACAATGCCGTATCCAATTGGAACCAAACTTGGGTACATGGTGATTTACATTTAAAGGAAGCAGCATGCTGATGCAGATATCATGAGGTCAGTGTTATAGGGTTCAAAGGACACGGTATAATCTTTGTTAATATTTTACGTTATGTTTTTGCATTAAACAAAAGTTTAATTTGCCTTATATCTCACCAATGCCTGATCCAATTGGAATCAAACTTGGATACATGGTGATATATATCAAAAGGAAGCAGCATGCTGATGCAGACATTATGCGGTCAGGGTTATGGGGGTCAAAGGTCACAGTATAATCTTTGTTAATATTTTACGTAAAGTTTTTGCGTTAAACAAAAGTTATTGCCTTATATCTCAACAATGCCTTATCCAATTGGAACCAAACTTGGGTACATGGTGATTTACATTTAAAGGAAGCAGCATGCTGATGCAGACATCATGAGGTCAGTGTTATAGGGTTCAAAGGTCACGGTATAATCTTTGTTAATATTTTACGTTATGTTTTTGCATTAAACAAAAGTTTAATTTGCCTTATATCTCAGCAATGCCGGATCCAATTGGAATAAAACTTGGGTACACGGTGATATACATCAAAAGGAAGCAGCATGCTGTTGCAGACATCATGCGGTCAAGGTTATGGGTGTCAAAGGTCACGGTATAATCTTTGTTAATATCTTACGTAAAGTTTTTGCATTAAACCAAAGTTATTGCCTTATATCTCGGCAATGCCTGATCCAATTGGAACCAAACTTGGATACATGGTGATTTACATTTAAAGGAAGCAGCATGCTGATGCAGACATCATGAGGTCAGTGTTATAGGGTTCAAAGGTCACGGTATAATCTTTGTTAATATCTTACGTAAAGTTTTTGCATTAAACCAAAGTTATTGCCTTATATCTCGGCAATGCCTGATCCAATTGGAACCAAACTTGGATACATGGTGATTTACATTTAAAGGAAGCAGCATGCTGATGCAGACATCATGAGGTCAGTGTTATAGGGTTCAAAGGTCACGGTATAATCTTTGTTAATATCTTACGTAAAGTTTTTGCATTAAACCAAAGTTATTGCCTTATATCTCGGCAATGCCTGATCCAATTGGAACCAAACTTGGATACATGGTTACCTATAATGATAGGAAGCAGCATGATGAGGTTGGAGTCACACGGTCAAAAGTCCCTGTGACCTTGATACAGAATTCTGTTATTTCAACATTGTTTTTGCGTTTAGCAAAACTTTTCAGCTTGTATTTCAGGATGGGTTAAACCTATTGTAACTGAACTTGGATACATGGTTACCTATAATGTTAGAGAGCAGCATGATGTTGGCGTCACAAGGTCAAAGGTCAAGGTCACTGTGACCTTGATATAGAACTCTGTTATTTCAACATCACGTTTTTGCGTTTAGCAAAACTTCTCAGCTTATATTTCAGGATTGGTTAAGCCTATTGCAACTGAACTTGGATACATGGTTACCTATAATGTTAGGAAGCAGCATGATAACATTGAGGGCAGAAGGTTAAAGGTAAAGGTAACTGTGACAAACAGCAGACAGGCGAGACATTTAATTCTGCGGAATTCTTGTTTATAAATACTATTTAATTTTAAAACAAGTTTTATTTTTTTCTTAAATCTAAATTTATATGTATAATTATGAAACTTGCTGGATATTTTGAATTTAATTTGACTAAAATTTGTTGTTCCTTCAGGTATTAACAATTTTAGTTTAATCCTGCAATTACTTACTAAGTTATGTGAATTTTTTGCTTTCTTCTGCAGTAATTGCAAAGCATGAGCAGGTTTTAAGGTGAGCATTAGTAAAAACTATTAAATCTATCTTAATATAAAATCCTGCTTAGTAAACTGCTACAGATTTGCATCTTAATGTTCAAATAAAAGGAAGAACCCAGTTCTCTATAGTTTGGAAAATATTGTAGCAAGGTACTTAGCATTTTGATATTGAGATGATGAGGCTAGACGTTAACCCTTTAATGCGCAAATTTGGTCGAGAATATTTAGATTTTCTTAGAAAATGTCCATTTGTAGATCAAGAGATAATTTTGAAAATGTCACTAATAACTGGCTCGTTTATCAAGCCAATCATTCCAGTGGTAAAATGGTGTACCATTTTTCAACAAATTTGGCGGAAGATGTTGCTCAGAAGGTACTCACCAAAATTGTTGAAAAAAGTGCACTAGTTTCTTTACTATTGACACCGTAAAAGATAGACTGTTGACATCAGAGTGGTAAGGGTTAAATGGTTATGGGATATGTATAGAAACTATTATATGATCGCACAGATATTTGTGTGTGAATTGTGTGGGCATTTAATACTGTAACCCTTTAATGGTCAAGCCGGTCAAGACTGACCTCTGGAGCATTCTTGAGGAATGCCTATTTGCGGGAGAAGGGAAGACTATTTTTGAAAATTCACCACTGGAATGCCTGGCTCGATAACCGAGGCAATCATTCCAGTGGTAAATTTTCTATATTCTCTTGTCTTGCAGATGAATGTTAACAAAGCAAATATTTAGATTTTCTTGACCAAATTTAGCCACTAACGGGTTAATGATCAGAATGGACCGTTCCGGTTTTAGTTATGCCCCGCCCATCTCTAGCTAAGTTCCACCCACACCTCACTCGTGTTTGGATCAATCGATCTCTGAACTCCCTGACTATCAATTTCCAAAAAAATACACAGGCAAGCTGTTGAATATTTTGAAACTAATTTGACTGGGTGCTAAATTAAATGGTAAAATTAGTTTCAAAATATTCAACAGCATGTTTATTAAATAGCAAAGAATTACAAAGACGTACAATTCATACAATGTGTCAGACTGTTTGAGATTTGGTGAAGGTCTATATGGAACCCTTTGTGACGTAATGATTGTGACATCATCATAGACACACTGAGATGATTATGACGTCATACGAAGTCAGATGATGGATGGATGTTCTGGAAAGGTGAATTGGTTTTAAAGTATTACAATTTTTTATTATTGAATGCCTATTTGTAGACCAAGAGAAGAATGGCGTGTCAAGACCACTGCAAAGGCTGGCTTGGCTGACTCGACCATTAACCCTTTCACTGAAGAATTCCCCATGTCTCATTCTCAAGGCAACCATACTGGTACAGGAAAATTGTTAAATATTTTGAAATTAATTTAACTGGAAGCCATTGCTGTATGGCTTACAGTCAAATTAATTTCAAAATATTAAATAGAATAGGTTTTATATCATAAGGAATATATATGTTCCATGATTTGTCGGTGATAGGGTTAATGGTTAATACTTTCAACACTACATGTTGAATATGAGAGACTCTTTAGTATATAAGAGGTACTCACTCGAAACTAATATGCAAAATATGGATGATTTGATACTAAGATTTTGGGATCTTCCAAATGAATATCTTTGGCACTAAGAGAAGAGTATATGACAAAAGGATGTTGTTTTAAAGAAATGTTCTCTCATTCTCAACAGATGTCCAACTCCCGGCTGTAATGGAAGTGGCCACGTGAATACAAACAGAAATTCACATAGGAGGTTTGTAATGTCCAACATCAGTATACATATTTATTATAAACATTGAAATTAGTGTCTCAATTTCAGGACATTTACACAGGCAAGTTGTTTAACATTTTGAAACTAATTTGACTGAAATATGTTACTGGCATAGGCAGCAACAGCTCCCAGTCAAATTAGTTTCAAAATCCTCAGAATATTCTCTACTCAAAATAATTGTTGCTTCAGGTCTGACGTTGCAACTTGTAGAATGCTCCTGATTGTCAATCAGTATGTATGGCTTGTTCACCTGGATAAAGCACAGGCCATCAGGGCTTGTTGTGGCCAGTAATATCTGTTAGACCTAATATGATTAAGAACTAGCCCTATACTTGGCAGATTCAGAAATTGTTTCAAAGTTGTTCAAGAAAGTTAAATTTTTCCCGTAGAAAATGTCCATTGAAATAACTGGCTTTGGTATTGAGCCAATCATTGCAATGGGAAATTTAGAAAATAGTCTCGACTGTAAATGGACATTTCTCAAGACCGCTGCAGAAGTCAGAAATTGTACTATTCATGGTAAGTATTTGCTAGCCTTACATTAGCTAACATTAATTTACTTCCCTGTTATTATCAGACTCTTCTTACAGCTGGTATGTATGCTTCCAGAAACAGCAGCAACTTTGTTTTCAAATCTGAGCAGCACCTAGAACTTAAGCGTAGATAGAAAATGAAATTCAGGAGAACAGTGGGTGTGTTTAGATGTGTGAACGGATGTGCATTGAAAATAGTAATTTGCAAGCCAAGAGAAGACCATATCAGAAAGTTTTCAGAAAATTTTTTAATCTGGCGTGTAGCAAATCTATCATGAAGAGTTAAAATCAGCTCTGGAATATGCATGCATTTTTTTTGCGCCAGCTTGCAATAGAACAAGTAAACATCCTGTCACCATATCTATTTCCATACTCCATAGGCACTACAGGCCTCAACATTTGAACAATCCAACCCTTTAACTCTCAAGCTGGCCAAAAAACAGCTTTTTCAGTAGTCTTGATACATCTCAATTTGCGGATTAAGAGATTTATCACTGGAATAACTGGCTCGATAACTGAGCCAGTCATTCCAATGATAAATTTCCAAAAATAGTCTTCTGGCCTGCAAATTAACATTTTCACTTGAGAGAATTACAACTGAACATCTTTTGGTTACGTAAAGGGCTAAGTAATCTAGGTTTCCTGATTTTCACCACAGGTCACCTATCATACATGTGTTGGTGTTGATTAAATCTTATCTTTGCATGTATCCTGGAGTGGGGATGGAATCATATGTAATAAATATGAGTGTACACTGTAGTGTATCATTGTCTATAATAGCTCATTATGAAAACTATTGAAACTAGGCCTGCTATTACTATGTGCAGTTGTAGTGGCACTTCCTAATCATGTAATGGTCAAGATTTGTCAAGAGAGTTAAAATCTTTGCTTAATGAAATGTCTATTTGAAGGCTAAGAGAAGACTGAAAATTTACCACAGGAGTGACTGGCTAGGTTATTGACCCAGCCATTTCAGTGGTAAGTTTTCAAAATAGTTTTCTCTTGGTCTGCAAATGGACATTAATCTTGACCGCTGTAGAGGTTGCGTTTGGCAGGCTTGACCATTAACCCTCTGGGCCCTACCAAGAATTTACAAAAAGTGCTACAAACCCTACAGCCAAAAGCTGGAAACTTGCTTAGAACCCTAGCCTATAAGCGGTAGTGGCCTGATAGCGGCGTAGTGCTACCATGCCAATTATATTAACTATTTTTGGCAAAGTAACAGCTCACTATATATAAAACTATATATCATTAGAAAGGCAATAAAATTCCTTTATGTACATATAAAATTTGTATGAATAAAATATATTTTAGTTAGTCAACATGCTTCTCAAAATGGCCACACCTTGTAGGATAAATACATTGGTCTATTTTTGCAAAGTTTATCGATTTTTTTTTAAATTTTACAAATGCCATTGATAAATTTAATCACAATGGTATTAAAACTAACAGATACCAAATATCCGATAAGATATGAAAATGGCAATTATATTATGTCGTGGTACCGTAAAATTTCGAGAAATTCCGGTCATGATTTTGGGGTGAGGCCTCATTCAATGTCGAATAATTCCTTTATACATAACCGAACACATACCAGGGTTGTTATTACACCACAAAAACATCCATTACCGTTCAATCACTACTTGCTAAATCAAATATCTGCATTTAGCTATCAGAATAAAGTTTTTATTCTTGCCTATACACTCCCTAATGCCTATACCATCACCATGTAGACCCTCCACCAGGCTTCTGGTAGAGGGACCCCCTGCATTAGCCTTACAATAGACTGGCACCAGTCTATACTCACTCCTTGGTGACGCTTGTCACTAAGCACGCTCGCGCATGCGCAGTAGGTCCCACTTGTGAAAACTGAATCACTTTTCAAATATTCTGCTAGCTATACAGTACTGTCAGCTATCAAATCGATATAAAAGTTTTAGCTTGCTAACTAGAAATTTTCCAGTTATCACGAGTTGACTCGGGAATGCCTACCATGAAGTCTATTCTTCCTAAGTTATGTTTAACTTATATATCATGGTGTTTTAGAGGTGTTTGTAACTCTAACGTTTGGAGTTACCAGTTTTCGTGTCACTACTCCCGTTTTCGAGGTTAGAGTAACCATGCCTATTATATACCATCAAGAGTAACCATGTAGTAATAATAATAGCCAGTACCACTCCTAGTAACGTAGGTCCTAGTGCTCTCAAACATATATCAGAATCTTTACTGATTCTTTCTTCAAACACTTTATTTAAATAGGCCAAGGCGTAGCGTCTGGGATATCTCAGTTTGCGTAAAGCTAGTTGCTTTATTTCGCATCATTTCTTATTTTTTATAGGAAGTGTCAGTATCTTCTGAGAAAATAAAGTGTGCGTCGAATAAGTGTGATCGGGTTCACGCTAAGGATTATACGGGGCATGTTTGCCTGAGGTGTACCACCTGCACCCCTTTAAAAATGTGTGGAGTGTGCAAGGGTTGGCCATTGGTCGTATCTAAAGCGTTTTTTAAGGATTTCGTGGTTAAGCCTGCATTGCCCTCAGGTCGCTCTCCCTCCGTTGTTGAAGGTCCTAAAGCAGTATCATCTGCTTCCACCTCTATTAATACGTCGGTTTCAACAAAGGAGGGGGGCAGCTCCTCTATCACAGATCCGGTTATGGCATTATTCGCCAGATTTGAATCCTTCGCAAATGTATTGACGAAATCTTTAGACGAGCGTATTACATCTGCTATTAAGGCCGCTAAAGAGGAGTCATCAGACTCCGAATTTAGCCCTCAGTCGCGATCTCGTAAATGGGGAAAACCGGTTTCCTTAACATCAAGACAACAAATCAAGTCTCCCAAAGGAAAGTCCGGCGAGACAAGAAAGAAACCTGGTAAGGCATCCTCCGGTAGGAGCCAGGTCAAAGACCATGTTAGACTTGAGGACCAGCTTAAGTCTCAAGCGGTAGTATTGGGGGCGGAAGCTTCCGATGTGTCACCTCAAGCTAAGGTCCGGTTCACAGTGATACCAATTGCAAGGAAGGTGGTAAGATCGCCGATCGCCTCTAAGGAAGCACCCGTCTATGCTCCTGGCTTGTCCGGGCAAGCGGGTTTGCTGTCCGGAATGTCTTCTGGTTTTACCGGGCATCCGGAAATGAGCACCGTGATTGTTTCTGGCTTGGCTGAACATCCGGTGACTCATGAGAATATGGCTTATGCGTCAACATCCGTTTCCGGTTCTTCAGTATCCGGCTATAGAGTTTCCGGTTCCGGGAGGAACAATGTAGTTCCGGGTCTGTTAGACCCGGCGGTGCATCATATGGCGTCTTCCGTTTCCGGTTCGTCGACTTCCGCTTCCGGTAGTAGTGCTGCTACTTCCGGTAGGAAGAATGTGCATCCGGGTCTGTTGGACCCGTCTATGCACCGTTCAGTGTCCGGATTGTCAGGCTCTTCTTCCGGTAGTAGTGTGACTACTTCCGGTGGGAATTATGCTTATCCGAGTCAGTTGGATCCGTTGTTGCATACATCCTCCTTTTCCGGCCCAGTTTTGGTTAGTTCCGGTTCCGGCGGTGGTGTAGACACTTCCGGTTCAACTTATGCATGTCCGGGTCGGTTTGACCCGTCCTTGCAAGCGACTTCCGGTTCCGTTTCGGGGTTTCCTATTTCCGCTTCTGGTGACAGTTTTTCTACTTCCGGATTAGGAGATATGAAGCGTTCTATTTCCGGTCTCGGTGTTTCAGTTCCGACGGGAACTTCTGTTTATGCATCAAGTTATGAGCTGCCGAATAACTCAGATTCCCAGTCCAGTAATAGGTCTGTTAATTCCGATTCTAGTTATTTTCGCGCCGGTCCTCCCGTTTTTGATAGACATTATTCATCTCCTTCCTTGTTCTCTCAAGCAGGTTCTCAGAAGAGTAGTAGTCATCCGTCCTCTTCGTCTGTATCTGGCTTGTCTGCTAGGGATTTTTCGTCTTCTCATGTTTCTAATTCGTCTTCTCTTTTTCATCCATCATCTATATCTCCGCCTCCAGGTTTTCTTCATATTCCGGCTTCCCTTCAGCAGAATTATTCTGCGACGTCTCACATACCTTCTTCTTCTGATCCATCTGTTCCTACTTTGCCTTCTTATTCTTCATCTTCTCCGGAGTTTGATCATTCGGATCCTATTGTTTCGGTCGTTCTGTCTCCAGAATTAGAGTTCCAGATAGTTGATTCGGGTTTAGATTTTTCCTTGTTTTCAGTAAGCCGCGATTCCTCTCTTCACCGATCTGTTATTTCAGCTAGATTTTCAATTTTGTCCAGATTTTCAGCTAGTGAGTTGGATCCTTATTTTTTCAGTTCTAGTCAGCCTGAGGCCCGTGTTGCTAGTGCTTATCAGTCTCCATTGACGTTGGACACTCTCTCGGACGCTCCTTCTAGAGCTTTAGCTTCTCCTTCCTCTCTGAGGATCGTGGATGCTTCTGTTTCGCTAGATTCAGACATCTGTCCTCCTCCTTCTTCTTCTTCTTCCTCTTCTCCGTCTCACTTTTCTGTCAAGGCTACTCAGAGATCAGTCAGGGCCAGGGATCTGAAGAGGTTCTATCACGAGAGGGCCTCGCCAGATGACTGGTCTAGGGCTCATCAATGGATAGCTTCGTCTCTATCTCTTCCTCTTCAGGATGAATTTTCGCTTGATCCTCCGTCGTTTGGTTCTGCGCTGTCATCTTCAGTCTCTTCAGCTAATGTTCCTTCTGTTCTTCCGGTAGATAACTTGGTAGTAGACATGTTAGATTTTTACATTAACGATGTCCAACTGAAAGATTTTTCTCTTACTCCCAAGGTAGATGCTCCAGTTCAGATTCCGAAAGAGGATTACATTAGATTGGCTTCTACTCAATCTCTTAATGGTCCGACATGGGATGTTCTTTCATCGCATCTGAAGGAAGCGGCTAAGGTAGAATCTTCATCAGACCTTTTTAGATGGGAGTCTGTCTGTCGGGCTCAGTTGAAGTCAGCAAACTTTTTGGCCCTTCTTTCAGAGGCTATGCTCAAAACTCACGAGAAAGGGGGTCAGGTTCCTCCGGAGATATTTCGTTCGTTAGTTGACCTGTCAAGAGGTTCGTTGAATTCAGTTTGCCGTTCACTAGGTTTCATCACCTCTAAGAGAAGGTCAAGGAAGCTTGCTGAGGTGAATATTTCTGATTCCCTCAGGAGTAACCTGATATCTGCTCCGCCTTTCGGATCAGATATTTTCGGTCAGGATTCTACATCGATCCTTAGGGCGGAGTCTGATCGTCTCAGATCAGATAAGGATCTGCGGGATCAGATTTCGGTTTTGAGGCCGTCAGTTAAAAGGGACTCTTCTGCGGTGAAGAGTCCCTCCTCCTCTCCCAGGAGGAAGAGTCTTAGGCCGGATGAATATGGGGCTTATCCGTCAAGGGTGTTTACGAACTCTAATCGGTCCTCCCCTTCCCATTCCAGATCTGCGGAGGAGGATCGTTTTAAATCCATTTCATCTCATAGACCTAGAGCCCAGGTTCGTCAAGCCCCTCCTCAGGCGAGAAGGGGTCAATTTTTCTCTCGAGGTTACAGGTCTAGTTCTAGAGGACGCTCCTCTAGAGGTTTTCAACCTAGACGGGTTTGAAGGGGTGGCCTCAGCCCGGGCAGGCCTTCCCCAATCTCATTTACCAGTCCTTCCTCCTCTTCTACAACTTTTGGATCTATCGGTGCAATCCCTTCTTCCCAGCGTGCCAGTAGGAGGGCGCTTGTCTCTGTTCTGGGAGACATGGAAAGCCCTTGCCCAGGACTCCTGGCTGTTAGATCAAATCCGCTGGGGTTATGCTCCGTCTTGGATAGAATTGCCTCCTCCTCTGTCTTACCAGCCCAAATGGACTCCAGTTCCATCCAATCTGGAGAAGTTGGTAGCCTTGGAAGACGAAGTGGAGTCAATGTGGTTGAAGAAGGCTATAGAAGAGGTTCCATGTTGGAGAGTAGACCCGGGATTCTACTCAACTCTATTTCTAGTCCCCAAGAAATCAGGTGGATGGCGTCCAATCATCAATCTGAAGAGATTAAATCTGCATATATCCACCCCAAAATTCAAGATGGAGACGGTATCTCAGATTATCGCCGGTCTGAGTCCAGGCATGTGGACAGCGTCCATAGATATCAAGGACGCCTATTTTCACATTCTCATACACCCTCCATTCAGAAAATTCATGAGATTCGCGTTCAAGGGGAGGGTATGGCAATTCAGAGTCATGCCGTTCGGCTTGACCACGGCCCCTTTCTTCTTCACCCGCCTAGTGTCAGCAGTGGCAGGTTTTCTGCACAGTCGTTCTATTCCCCTTCACGTTTACATAGACGACTGGTTGCTAAAAGCAGAATCTGCCTCAATTCTGGCAAGCATCATTCCAGAGGTCTGCAGTCTGGCTTCCAGTCTAGGATGGGTTTTAAATCTAGAAAAATCATCTTTGGTCCCGTCTCAGGTTTTCACCCACCTAGGTGTGGCTTTCGACCTTGGTCAAGGCTTAGTCTTCCCTTCAGAGGTAAGAGTAGAAGCAATCCTAGTAGCCATGGAAATTCTGGCTTCCTCTGCCGTGGTCAGAGCAATATTCTTTCTCCGGGTGATAGGCTTGATGGTCAGCGTCGAGAACATCATTCCGTGGGCGGCGCTGATGAGGAGACCTTTCCAAATGTATCTAATGTCCCTGTGGAAACAGTCGACCCATTCAGTGTACCATCAGATCCCGGTCAGAGATCATTTGAGGCCCCATCTAGATTTTTGGAAGGATCGCTCTCTGCTGATGATGGGTGTTCCTCTGGTCAAGTCTTCTCCTCAGGCGGTCATTTTTACAGACGCTTCCCAGGAGGGATGGGGAGCGGTCTGGGGTTCCCTTTCGGTCTCAGGCCTGTGGTCCCGAGAGGAGTCGTCAGCCCACATCAACATTCTGGAATTGTGGGCTGTCAAGAAGACTCTCCTTGCCTGGTCGGATCAAGTGCAGGGCCTCAAGATCTCGATTCGATCAGACAATTCCACAGTAGTCTCGTATATCAACAAGCAGGGAGGCACGAAGTCGTCTCGCCTGTGTTTGGAGGTGTGGAATCTCCTCATGTGGTGTCGTATGAAGCAGATTTTCCTGGTGTCCTCCCATGTACCAGGATGTCTGAATTTTCTGGCGGATCAGTTGTCTCGCCCTTCCAAATTCGCTCACACAGAGTGGCAGTTAAAGAGGTCGGTTGTCAAAGCGATCTTCAACCTCCTGGATCGTCCCCATGTAGACCTGTTCGCGACCTCTCTGAATGCCCAGATCTCCTCTTTCATGTCTCCTTTTCCGGACGATCAGGCGTTGGCGGTGGACGCCCTGGCTCAGTCCTGGAAAGGAATCTTCGCGTATGCGTTCCCTCCGACTATCCTGCTTCCCCTGGTTCTGAAGAAAGTCAAGGATCAGGTATGCGAGATTTTGTTGATAGCTCCATTTTGGCCAAAAAGGATCTGGTTCGTAGACCTTCTCGATCTTCTAGTAGACTTCCCACGTCTGCTGCCAGTGTCCCCAGATCTGTTATCCCAAGTAAGGGGAAGGTGCCTTCATCCAAACCCAGGAATCTTCAGTCTGTGTGTTTGGAGAATATCGAGTGCTCGGTCACTGAGAATAAGTTTTCTGCAAGGTCTCAGGAAATTATTAATTCGGCCAGGAGGGAGTCGACCCGAAGAGTTTACAAGGGTCGACTTAAGATATTCGGAGAATGGTGCTCAAATCATGATCTCGTGCCCGATTCTGTTTCTATATCCCAAGTGTTAGACTTTTTATCTTATCTGTTCGATTCCCTTCATCTGACTGCTAACACGGTTAGAGGATATAGATTTTCCTTAGCATCTTCTCTTCCTTGTTTGTTAAATGCAGATGTTAAAGATACTAAGGTGCTGAATGGGTTCATCAGAGGTTTAGGTAATATTCGGCCTCCTATTGCTAAACCATTACCTTCCTGGAACTTGGCGCTGATTCTTCAGGTTTTGGCAGGGCATCATTTTGAACCTATCGCCTCGATTAGCTTAAAGCTTTTAACTTTTAAGGCGGTTTTTCTAGTAGCGGCTGCTTCTGCTAGAAGACGATCTGAGATCCATGCATTTTCCGCTGAAAAGGATAGATTTATTGAAGCTGGGGACGGTTTGGTATTATATCCTAGAAGGGATTTTTTGTCAAAAACGCAATCAAACCGTTATCCAGCTAAACCGATTATTTTAAATTCTTTATCTTCGTTTTCTCCGTCTGACAGATTTTGGTGTCCAGTCAGAGCTCTTAAGGCTTATAAGCGTCGTACCGATTTTAAAAGATCCGATCCGTCTCATTTATGGGTTCCCTACGCGGAAGGGGTAGCCAGACCGGTCTCTAAAGCTTCCATCGCTAGATGGATTTGTGATACCATTCAACTATGCTACGAGATTGCGTCTCCTGAGCAAGTCAATCTCTCTCACATTAAGGCTCATGATGTTAGAGGGATGGCTACCTCTTTTGCTTTGTTTGCTGGCTCTTCTGTAGACGAAGTTATGCAAGTTGCAGGATGGAAATCTGAGTCTACTTTTACCTCTTTTTATTTGAAAGACCAGAGCGCAGCGGCATCCTTCTTTAGGAACATTACTATTTTAACCAAGAAGGCTGAAGACCATTTACCAAGCACATCCCACCATTTTCGTTAGGACTGTGCGTCTGCGGAGAATGGTGAGAGTTATTCCTTGGTTGTTGGTTTAAATCTTTATGTTTAAAGTTTTATTTGGTTGTTAATCACTGTGTGATTGATTAGGATGCACCATTATGTTATGTTATTAACATTTGTTTATGTTTGGTTTGATTTTTATCCTTGCTTATGGATTCTCAAATCACCTCCCACCAAAGTTTCATAGTGGGGCACTGACCAAATCTACGGGTTTAGCAAGTAGTGATTGAACGGTAATGGATGTTTTTGTGGTGTAATAACAACCCCCAACAGACCCCCCTTTAGTGGGTTGGTCTGTAGTTTTATTAACCACTATAAAAACATACTTACCGTTCAATCACTACGACCCGGCCTCAGCCACCCCGCTGGGTATTGATTTGAGAATCTAGGCTGGATGTACAGCACTTAAATTTAGAAAAGTGATTCAGTTTTCACAAGTGGGACCTACTGCGCATGCGCGAGCGTGCTTAGTGACAAGCGTCACCAAGGAGTGAGTATAGACTGGTGCCAGTCTATTGTAAGGCTAATGCAGGGGGTCCCTCTACCAGAAGCCTGGTGGAGGGTCTACATGGTGATGGTATAGGCATTAGGGAGTGTATAGGCAAGAATAAAAACTTTATTCTGATAGCTAAATGCAGATATTTGATTTAGCAAGTAGTGATTGAACGGTAAGTATGTTTTTATAGTGGTTAATAAAACTACAGACCAACCCACTAAAGGGGGGTCTGTTGGGGGTTTCTCAGCGTTGACAACGAATAAATGGCAAATTTTATTCTATGTAGCATTGCTGGTTGCAATCAGCAATTTAAGAAGCGAACGCGAATGTTTTACACTAAGATTCTATAGCATCAGACATTTTTTCGTAGCGGCGTCTCCAATAGGAATCGTGAGAGAATGAGAGGAATTTGTAGAATCGTACCTGTATCTAATATACAAGTACCACGCTCATTACCCGTTATTGGCATCACTGTATCACGCGCTATAAAATTGGTGCGTCTGATTGGTCGGGAATTCATGAATATAAATCTTTCCTGCAAGATGGCGACACGATCAGCTGTTTTGGAAAATAGTTGTGTGTTCAAATATGTCAATCTATGCATAGTTCTTGTACGCCACAAACTAAAAAGTAGACAGATGACTAGATTAACCATATTGACAATCAGGAAGTGGGATGCCGATATATTTGACAGCTTTTGCATCTCAACCCAGCCTAATTAATGCTAGTAATTTGAAGAGTAAGTTTTCTCGGAAATTGTAAACAAAGACATCCATTGATGATTGAGATTATCGGATTGTTTATCTATAACCTTATTGTTATTTCGCGACCAGAGGTAAACGAATGGATTTATATATTATTGGTTCTGCTGCTTTCTTACCACAATCTATAACTTTCTCGGTTAAATTAGTCATTGAGTAACTGAAAACTTGGGAAGTAACACCACATTGACTAACAATCATTGATGATTGGAACTTACTAATTATTCCTTAGAAAACAAATATTTCACTATTGCCCTTGTTACAAACATTCTATCACCATTTACTGTGTGGCCAGTATCCTCTGATCAAAGATATAGAGAACCGGGGCCCTGAAACAAACTTGCACTATCATGGAAGTGTGCCCAAAATTAAAAACAATTATCACGTTTGAACCTTAAATTCCAGAATTTCACGTTTACAGTCATTATAAAGGTAAGATGTTGAATATTTTGAATCCAGTTTGAAGCTGGTGCTGCCTTAGCCAGCTTCCAGTCAAATTAGTTTCAAAATATTCAACAGAATTTAGAAACATTTGTATTAAATTTTTTATTCACTCTTGTCGATTGAAAAGGTTAATCCAGTAACTAGTAGTCATACTCCCTTTTTGGACTATATATGCCCACCATTTATTATATTTTTTATTTCTGCGCTAAAATCTGAGGGCGGTGTATGACCATAACAGCCGTTGTCGGGTCATAGTGCTTACCAGTATATCCCTATGACCCTGCGCCGTACCATCTAACATTTGAGTCAAACCAAAACTGCTGCAGCTGTCTAGGAAAATGTCAATTTTCCGACCAAAGTAACATTATTTTTGAAAATGTATCACTGGAATGACTGGCTCTTGGTCTGCATATGGGCATTGTCTATGAGAAAATGAGAATTTTCATGAAAAAATTTGATTGTTAAAGTCTTAATATAACTCTTAGAATTTGCCTATTTCTAACTTATTGTTCCTATTTTTTTCAGGTGAGCGGACAATGCTTAAAAACATCAGAGACTTTCTTCTGCGAAGTGGGCTGATGGATTTACTAACATGGATTTTAGAAAGAGAAAAATTTGTTGATATGTGTAAAATAAGACTGCTGGGATATTGCAATTGCCTCCATTCATCTGTCTATCCATCCATCTCCAAAAGCTTTTGGTAGAATTCAATCAAAATTGTTAATGTAAATTACTGATATGATTATGAATTCGGAGACACTGTATACACTAGGCTCCATCACAATGAATCGGCCAAGAACGACGCAAATATGATTCGACGGCAGTGAAATATACAACATAAATCTGCACACGAGCAAGGTAAGATTAACCCTTTTTCCGATGAATTCCCCATACCTCATTTTAATGATACCATAAAGGAAAACTGGTGAATACTTTAGAATTAGTTTGACTGCAAACTGCCTTAGGCAGCAATGGCTTTCAGTCAAATTAATTTCAAAATATTCAATGGAATAAATTTTATACTGTAAGCATCATATTTTTTCAGGGATTTGTCGGTGAAAATGAGAAAGGGTTAAATAATAGATGAATCCAATCTGTCACCCAAGTATATGACATCATAATGAATTACATCACATATAGGCTGACGTCACAATCAAAATATCTATTGGATGACGTAGCTAAGTCCATCATGCACTTTTGAAAGTCTGTCGGTTGTACGAATTGTATGCCATTTACTAAACATTCTGTTGAATAATTGAACAGACCCAGTCAGATTAGTTTCAAAATATTTAACAGCTTAGCTGTATCTATAGTTATCATGGAATTGGGAATTTAGGATTCAAAGTATAAACTGAACCCAACACACGCAAATCCTGGATGGAGCTTACCTAGAGATGGGGCAAAGCTAAAAAGTGGATTCATCTATTAGAAAATCTAAGTTTCTGCCATGTCCACTTGTCAATTCCAGTCTTTGCTATGTTTAACCCTTTCACCGACACATCCTGGAAACAATGTGCCATGGCCAATGATGGTGGTAGCCTAATTTCTCAATCCAAAAGAAATTTATTACCTACCTGTATCTTATCGCCTTGGGTCCTTTCATGATCCCCATGTTTTGAAAAAATGGAGGTATAATCGCCTCCATCTACCCGTCTGTCGGTCCATCATGCTATCCCCTCCCAAACAGGTGGGGGAAATTCAACCAAATTTGGTATGTGGGTTACCCATGATTGAGCTTTGTAAGACCATATTTAGATTTGGTTCCGCCCCCTGTGGGTCAGGGGATGGGGTCCAAAGGACAAATATCCGAAAAACTGTCCATCACGCTAACTCCTCCCAAACTGTTGTGTGGAATTCAAAGGAATTTGATATGGGTTACCATACAATTGTGAATTTCCTCTCCCCCCCCCCCCCCCCACCCTCTCCATGAATTGAAATTAAGGCCAAATGAGCCACTACATGTCTCTAGCAGCATTACTAGATTCTACTTTAGCCCATGAAATTTTCATTGGTGACCACGGGAATATCTTTGAAATTTTAACACTGGAATGACTGGTTTGGTTATCGAGCCAGTCATTCTAGTGGTACATTTTTACAAATAGTCTTCTCTTGCTCTGAATATCTACATTTCTGAAGATCACAGCAATGACATTTTTTGACCACCTTGACCATTGACATATCAAATTGTTGCCATCAGGCTGGTCGGTTACAAATTGTACTAGTCATAGTCAATATCTACTAGCCTCTGGCTCATGTTAATTTTTAACTCCTGCTTTCACAGATCATTTCCCCTTATGACATCCAGATTTTCCACAACAATCCACTCCAGTCTCTGTGTAATGCAATTCTTCCAAAATCAGTGGTTGGAATTCAAACAGATTTGGTAGGTAATTATGGAGTGCAAGGCAGCAAGAGGGCATTTACATTTGGCTCCGCCCCCAGGGATTGGATGGGGTAACGAGGTCAAAGTGGTGAACATAGGTTCTGCTATAATGCGTCATCGACCAAGCAATCTAGTTATCACTTAGATTCCATTGACGGGTAGATTCAATTTTTAAAGCACAACGGTGTTGTCGGGGACTTGATGCTTGATAGATAATATTATGAACAACAGTAATCAGAGATTGTAAACCACTGCCGAGACTACCCTACCATTTTTCTCACAATGTACATAGCGGTTTTTAGCACATCCAAATTTGTTAAATCATAGTGTATGGCCCTCTACTTTGTTAAAATTTGAGCAAAATCTAAGCAGTAGTTTCCGAGATGTCCATAGATTAAAATGTGTATCCAATCTGGATCCTGGGTTTTTGTCCATATCACAGACAACTTCTGGAAATCCTTGTTTAGGTTATGTTGCTTTGTTGCGTTAAAATTTGAAACCAGTAGGATAAATATTTTAGATGCAATACCGGACGCACACAAATGTAATAAATACCCCCTTCCCCTTGCAGGACAAGGGTAAAGATCTGGAAGTCTAAAAAAGTAATCTGTTGAGTATATTTTGATATATTTAGTTGGAATCTATTGTTGCCTAAAGCAGCAGCAGCTTCCAATCAAATTGGACTCGATATATTCAACAAATCTACTGTACATAGTCCAGTCTGATTAGTGATTACCTAATATGAGATTCTCTCTCCCTCTCACTTCGAGAAAATTTTATTTGATATTTGCACTAGTAGTTTACACAACACAGTATTTAAATATTATTAACCCTATAACACACAAGCCAGCCAAAAATAGCTACAGCAGTGACCTTGCAAAATCGCCATTTGCATATCATGAGAATATTTTCGAAAAAGTATGACTGGAATGTCTGACGCAATAACTAGGTGGTAAATTTTCAAACAGATTCTCTTTGTCTGGAAATGGATATTTACTATGAGATGTAATTTTTTTTAGCAAATTTAAGTGTTACTGGGTTTATAAAAATCATCAAGTTTAAATTTGCTTTCATTTTTCTCTCAAATGGTGTTTCAAGCTGAAAAATAAAAGGATAGATACATTAATAATATTGCAACATGAACAGCAGCAAACCCCAGTAAGATTGACAAAAATGGACAAGGCAATTAAGCGTAATAACTGGGGTGTCGGAATGTGTTATGACCTTGGTGGGGTGGGGGTCTAAACTGTGGGAGAGGAAAAAATGGGCCGGGGACATCTCCCAATTCGCCCCCCCCCTCATTCTGTCCCCATGTGAACCATGTCTCCACAGTGGTCAATATCTTTAAAACAATTGTATTTCTATGCTGATATGTCCTTCAAGGTTCCAGACCACAGGCCTTTGAATTTTCGTCCATGCATACCACTACCACATATCCCCCTACTATAATATAATATATATATATATATATATATATATATATATATATATATATATATATATATATATATATATATATATATATATTATAGTAGGGAGATATGTGATGTTTTTTTCAAATTATTGGCAAGTGTCTCTCAATACCTAAACCCCACTCGACCATTGATTTAAAATAATTTCACCATGATGGATGTTCAGTAATTTTGAGAGGCTTTCAGTTATTCAGTAACGGCAAATTGTCATTATAAAATAATTTAAAAGCGTAGAAACTAGTTTCAATAAAATTGAACTAACTGTCATAATCTGTAACATCCTATCAGGTGACAAAGATAACAAACGAAATTCGCAATCTTAACTACCGAGAGTGGGTTGCGTTCGCATTTCCGTATTATATATGACACTGCTAGTATAGGATGCCGTTTAGAAAGATTTTCCAGCCTGCCCAATCGTTCAACAGCTCTATAATAATAATAATGATAATAATACCCGATTCCATCTATCCGGATAATCAGGTACTCGCTTAAATAAAGGAATTGCTTCGTCATCTTCGACATTTTTACGCAAACTATTTCATTCACAAAGATCTGTTTATATTTTCCCGCATAAATTTGTAAACAAACTGAATTGACCAATTGACAGTGGATTTAGAAAATTTGGCCTTCTGACGTAATGTAGCGCTAAGTTTGATTGGATAAAACGCCAGTAATGCTTGCGTATTTAGCGATCGAAAACTGGTGGTAGCTTGAGCCAATAATACGTCCCGTCGCTCCCGGCGTCTAATTGTCTCTTGTCGATAATACGTCCCATCGGACTGGGAACCTAATTATTTCAAGCCGATAATACGTCCCGTCGCTGCCACAGGGAGATGTTACAATAGAACCCGGAATGAGATTTAACTACTACATTGTATGAATGAATTAATACTGGTAGAGATTATGGATTTATATGTGTTCTATTCACTGTTGTTTTACAGTCTCTCTGGATGCCCGCTAGCAGCTCTTGGAAAAATTATTCAACAGCAAAATAAAAAGCCAGGTGAGCAACCTGTTTATAAACAGACATTAGGTTTACAACCTTCACCTTTTTGCACAGTATAATAGCTTATGGCAAATTTAGTCCTTTTCATCACTGAAATTTCACTATCTCACCTGTATAACACTTTAACCCTTTAGCACTTATATCAGCCAAAAACGGATTCAGCACTGGTCTTGAGAAATGTCTATTTGAAGACCAAGAGAAGACTATTTTTGAAAATCGAGCTAGTCATACCAGTGGATAATTTTCTAAAATAGTCTTCTCTTGGTCTACAAATGGACATTTTCTATGAGAAAATTTAAATTTTCTTGAACAAATTCGAGGGATAGAAGGTTAATTATCCAACCTTATCAAGTAGGTCAAATTATTTGCATAGTGAATATACATTTGATGACTAAGTGAAAACTATTTTTGGAAATTTACTACAAGAATGACTGGCGTGGTTATCGATCCAGACATTTCTGTGGTACATTAAAGAGATAGTTATCATTTCTACATATTTAAATTCATTTGATGTGGCGTTTAAGGCATGGGTTCTCTAGATCTTGATATTCAGCCGTTGTCTACGTTATGTTGAAATGGAGATGTGACATTTCGGTGTTAGAAAAGATTAAAACAGTTGAGCTCAGAAATAACTTAGAATGTTAAGTGCTGTTGAATATTTTGAGCAGCACTGTCTTCCAATCCATTTTGTTCAAAATATTCTGCAGAACATTTCTTACCGTATTTCGCTTAATAGTAACCTAGGCTTCTATTAGGTGTTCAATTTCCAACCAAACATCTCTGAGAAAGGGGGTGGGCTTATATTACAGAGTTTTCCAAAAAAAGTTCTAAAACTAATACCACGGAAATTCAACGTATTTTCTCCCGTAAAAATTCCCACCGCCTATGTTTAATGTATACCTCAAAACATCACCGGGGAAGTGAAATTATTTGATTTGAGCTCCTAAACATTGCGTATCCTTTAATAAAGCTCGTTTATTACATCAAAATTAATCCACAATTTGATATAAAATGGCGTCGCGAAAAAATACAAATCGCGTGATTCGCCTCCAATTGAAGAGTTTATTTTAGAGCGAGTACTCGGACATAAATATTCTGGAATCGGGGACTTGGAACTCGGGAATATCTGTATATTATCATTGCGCGAAAGGAACTGAGTATTATACTGATATTAAAAAACGGGTACCCGTTTGATAAACTCCCGTTAGTGTATAATATCTTGCGAGAACATGATGCCTCCCATCTCAAGAACCGCTGGCTCGCTAACTTAAGAAGCCGGCTATATTGTGGTTCGTAATAATTCAATTTGGATCATTTAATGTTGATTGGCGTTACAAAATTGATGCACATTTTCTCCCATCCTTGTTGTTTGGTACATAAATTTGGTCTTAAAATATATTTATAAGAAAGGTATTTAATCACGCCAAGACTGTTTTACGCGCATTTTGACTACAAAAGTGTGGAATAAACTTTATTATATCTTGAACATACGTGGCCTACTATTAGTATTACCCTAATAGGCAGTCGAGATTTACAAATCAGAGGCCTGTATTGACCTCTAGAGGGGCCGGGAATGTATCAGGGCAGAGATCGGTCTGAAGTAGACACACTCTGTGACACGATTGTTATTATTATACACGCTACTCTTACAAATTTGCTCTTAAGAAAAATGTTCCTATACAGTCTGCTGAGTTAGGGGGTGGGCTTCTAATACAGAGTTTTGCCGTTTTGGAATTGCTAAGAAATCATTGGAGCTCATATGTCAAAGTTAGGGGTTGGGCTTCTATTAGATCATAGGCTACTATTAAGTGAAATACGGTACATCGTTTTCAAAATTGTACTAACTAACATGTTTTTGCTTATGTTTTGTGAATATTTTAACTTATTTATGAGCTGCATTGTACACCTGCTTCTGTGTAATGGTGGCTTTTGTAAAGGTTTATTTCGCTATTATTTTTTTATGGAGTATGGATTGTGTGTACATATATTTAAATGTGTGTTTTATATTTATAAAGTTTTAACTAGATATAATTGATAATTATATGGTGATCCTGATTAACAAGGACAAATGTGTCAAATAGCCGCGTCGGTGATATATTTTTTTAGTCGGGCCGGGCTAAGGTCAAGTGTTCTATGTTGGAAAGAATGTTGGTGAAAGCTGTTGCGTTTTAGTTTTTTACCTCAAAGTTGGCATATGTCTTCAGTACCCGACAGGCAAACATTAACACAAATGCGGAAACATCGCTCCATTAGAGTTATTGGAAAATGATTCAAAAATGTCTTGAAAACAATGTTACTGAAAGCTGTTGCGTTTTATCCTTTGGCCACAAAATTTGTATACACATTCGGAACCCCATGAGCAAGATTCAACTAAAGTTTTGAGAAGATTACACAAGTAGAACTAGAGTTATTGAAGAATCAGTAAAATGTCTATTGTAAACTGTTGCTGAAAGCAGTTGCGTTTTAGCTTTTTTTTGGCATATGTGTTTGGGAACCCACGGATATGCTTCCGTCCAAATTTGTAGAAGATCCCTCCAGTAGAACCAGAGTTGTTCAGAGCAACAACAACAAGAAGAACTCCATGCTCCATACTAAATGTTAGATGTGGGTAAAAACTAAGAAACATAGATGGAAATAATTTTTGTATCCTCCATGAGGTGGATTTAGGCTCTGCTGGGTCGGAGGAAAGAACCTGAATGATCCTGCCTAGTGTGGGAAGATTGATTGAAATATTTCGATACTGGTGTGGCATGTCTCATGTTTCTAGAGGGGCACGATGGAACCCACCCCCGGCACTGCTACCAGCCGATCCATAACCATATTTGGTCATATCCCAACCCACTGATCCCAGTCTCCATCCACTGAGCAAATATTTAATTTCACTTGCTATTTCACACACCACGTATAATATATAAAGTGATTCTAGTTAATAAAGGCGATCAGACAAACAAACCTTGTTGTGGACTACCATCTGGACTGCAACATCACCATGCTGAAACAGATAAATACACAAACATATTAGCAAAAACACAGGCAGATAGTACCACCAAACACCAAACTTAGACACCCCCACCACTTAGCTCACAGTGCTCTACACAGGCGAAACAACCCCAGCACCTGGTCTCCAAACTTGTGCCTTTGATGCATTCGTCATATGAACGAACTCTTTAAGTCTAAATCACAGCGACGTTAATCTTTTATGCAAAAATACCACCCGAAAACCCCATCTAAACTCCCCTTCGCCTCCACTATGCAAAATTGCTAACAAATGCGATAGCACTTCTTGCACACCAAAATACACAAAAACTGCAATCCCGAAAATAGGTCCCACAAAAAACATTTACCGGAAATAAAATACACTGCACCGCCAAAAATTATTTTCGAACAGGGAAAAATACATTGCAATACTCCTCTCCTCAAAGCTCACCTTATCCCAGACCCACCCAAAGACCCCATCTCACCCACATCAAACTGTCTAAAAAATATTCTGCGAAAAAGTTGGCAAAGCTGTCGCTGCCTTAATCAGGAACGACTCAATAAAGTTGCTCGAAATATCTTGAAACATTGACTGTCCTGCTGATTATATTGAGAACAATCTGATTGAAGGTTGTTGCATCAATGATTTTCAGCCAAATTGTTATCAAATTTTCACCTAGTGAGAATCGTATTATCAGCTGATTATTTTGACAAGAATTTGACAGAAAACTGTTGCTGTTATAGGCTGCAACAGTTTTCATTAAACTCGTTATAAAAATATGTGTTTTCACTTGCGCCATAGAAAATATACTACTAGTATTGAACAATGCTATGCGCTCGTCTTAGAAGCCTGCAAACCAATGACTAGTATTAGTTACGAGAATGGTTTTATACCAACAATTATGATTTCTTAACCCTTCTTGTATGAACAGCGCATTAAAGTGCTTAAAATATGTTTTATTTCAATTAAACATTTAATTGCAAATACTTTTCAAGGAAATTTTGATTGTTGCAGCCAAAAAGAGTGTTTTTGTAGATTTCTAACGAAAATTTACAAAAAAAGAAAAGAAAAAAAAAGTTCTTTTATCCTTCAGATGGAAATTCATCAAAGGTGTAATGGTCAAGAAAATTCAAATTTCTGCTTAGCCAGTGTCCAATTGCAGACCAAGAAAAGTATTTTTGAAGATTTATCACTGGAATTACTGACTCGGTTACTGAGCCAGTCGTTACAGTGGTAAATTTTCAAAAATATTCTTTTAGCCTGCAAATGGACATTCCTCAAGATCACTGCAAAGGTCATTCTTTACCAACCTGACAATTAAAGGGTTAAATTGACACAAGAGGGGTTAAATATGTGAACTGGCTATGTATTTCTATGCTCCCCGAAAAAAATTGTGCAGGAGCATATAGTCACCGCTTTGTCCGTCCGTCCGTCCGTCCGTTCACCATATATAAGTTTGTCCGGGGCATAGTTTCAAGACTTTTTCACATATGGTCACCAAACTTGGTATGTGGATGCATCTTAGGGAGAAGGTGTGCAGAGTATGAAGAGTAGGTCACGCTGACCTACTTTTCATGATCGACTGAATATCACAAAATGTTTGTCCGGGGCATAGTTTCAAGGCTTTCTCACATATGGTCACCACACTTGGTATGTGGATGCATGTTAGGGAGAAGTTCTGTGGCATATGAAAAGCAGGTCAAGCTGACCTACTTTTCATGGTCGACTGAATATCACAGAAAATGTTTGTCCGGGGCATAGTTTCAAGACTTTTTCACATATGGTCACCAAACTTGGTATTGATTATTACAGAAAATATCTCAGTTCATTTTGAACATAGTTTTTATATGTATTTTTCATATGGTGCCAAGCAAAGTCTAAGGGTGTTTATTTAGAGAAACTTAGATTTTGCTTTTATTAAGCTATCCTTAACAAATTGTTCATTAGAGCAAATCCCGCCAGATCAAAAGAATGATGGCCCACCGAATCATTCCTACTCCCCAAATTGTCGATTTAACATCATTACCCCAAACCAACAATATTTTAAGGATGGCCTAATATGGTGATATCTCATTGACAATTTCAAGTTCGTTTCTCTGTGTCTGAGCCACAGTTCCAAACCTTTCCCTGAAGCATATGCCTTCGGCGTTATCCATTCAGTTTCTCTGCAGAGTATGCCTTCGGGGAGCATACATCAATTTATTGATTTGCCTTGTTGATAAAAAGACTTAGTCTGGTAAGTTGTTGATCGATATTGCTAACATTCGGAATTTGGGCTGTCAAAATGTAATAGACATGGTGTTTTTTCTAAAGCCGGCGGCCCATTAGCCGAATTTTTCTTACCAGCCGATTAAAATTTATCTGCCGGATAAATCGGGCAGTGACTGCGCATTTTCACCGGCAGGCACGTGTTGGCTCACCTACCGCATCCCCGCGCGCATTGCCTGATTTTGTCGACCGGTTATTTCTGGTTTAACTGGCCACGTGTTATTATCATGGCTCAGGAACAAGTGTCACGGTGACCTCACTAGAATATTCGCCCGATTGTCTCTGTCCCATGTGCCAACTTACCGATTCTGCCGGCAGGCAAATAATCGGCCGGCAAATCCTTGACATTGCGAAGGATTTTTTTTTACCAATTTATTCGGCCGATTATTTTTAAATCGGCCGGGCAAGTGCGGCACATTTACCAACACTACAGATTCTGCCGGTAAATTTGGCTAATGAGCCGCCGGCTTAATAATGAAATATTTATTCAAGTTTATTTAATTGAATTCTTTGTATTTATTTACCATATTTCTCGTCATTGTTTGTTATTGTTGTTGGTTTTTGTCTATTTATATATTCACATGTCTGTTATTATTATGATTTCTCACATCTGTGTATTGTTTGGTGTATTGTTTGGTGTCCTGGTGTTTTTTGTTTTTTTAAATTTATTTATTTTTCTATTTCGTCTTTTGTTGTCTTATTTTGTGTTGTCGCGATTAGGATCTTACCTGGTCTTAGCACTGAAAGAGAAGGAATCAAGCACATTAAATGAACCGAGCAAGTATAAGCTAATGTGCTGTCAGGAGAAGGACATACTTAAGATGGCATCTAATTTTCATTCATCAAGTGGTGCGTGCCTTTCCGGAAACTAGTTCTTAAGCATGATTCAAATGCTGTACCAGTTACAGTACAGCCCATAAATAAGTTAACATGTTTCCAAAGCAAAAAGAGAAACATGTTAGTACAATTTTGAACATGATATAAGAAAGATTTGTTGAATATTTTGGAAATAATTGGATTGGAAGACAATCCAATTATGTTCAAAATATTCAACTGTATGTGTTAATTTATTTCTAAGCTGTACTCTGACTATTGATTGATAGATTTGGCTTTGGTGTTTAACCCTTTTAACCCAATTAACCAAATTCTCAAAACGAATGACGATGTAATACATATTCTATTACCAGTCTAAGTAGTTTCAAAATATTCAAAAACTTAATTACATGGGTGCTTAGGGATTGAGATCTGGGGATTTGAGGGCTAAGAATATAAACATATAAGTACTATTTATATTAATGGACCTTTCCAGTTTTAGCTATGTCCCGCCCACCTCTAGCTAAGCGCCACCCACACCTTGCTCGTGTTGGGTCCGATCGACCCATGAACACTGACTATCAATTTCCAGAAAACTATACAGATAAGATGTTAAATATTTTGAAACTAATTTGACTAGGTGCTGTTGCGCCCAGTCAAATTAGTTACTAAATATTCAACGGAATATTTATTAAATAGTAAAGACATACAATTCGTACAACAATGCATAGTCTGTCTTAAATTATGCATTCGTGATGTAGTTATCTACGTCATTGATTATGATGTCATTCTACCATGTCACATAGTTAATTATGATGTCATATATATAATAGATGGATAAAGTGTCTATTTTCTTTACAATTTTCTGTAATCTTCTTCACAATCTAACTTATTGATAATCATGTTAGAAATATGTCAATATTATTAAGCTTTCTACTAACCCTTTAACCCTCAAATATGTCAATAAAATTTTAATTCTCTCGGAAAATGCCTATTTGCAGGGTAAGAGGAGAGTATTTTTTGAATATTAATTGAAATGGCTAATTCATAGATCAGTCTCTTCAACAACCTGCCACTTCTAATGCTTATCTCATTGCAATATTAATTAATATATGCTTCAGGGATATTTAAACATGTTTAAATAAAGTCACTGTGGCTAACTAGATCATTAAACGCTGTCATCAAATGGCCAGGTCAATTTACTATTGCGCAGGCATGTTACTGAAGTTAGAAACATAGTCGTCTCTACTACCTGTCTCAATGGCAACTAATGATGTAAATTTTAAAGAACGGTATCCCTTAAATTTTACCGGGAATTTTCACTTATTGTTTACCCTCAAGCCCAGTATTTTGACTATAAGAGATAGGCGAATCCTGATCCTGCCAATCTCCAGAAAGCTGCTTTAGGCCTCAAATAGATCTTTCCAGTTTATCCATCCATAATGTGATGTCATAATCAACTACGTGACATGTAGGATGACATCATAATCAATGATGTCATGAATGGACGTAGATAAGTACGTCACGAATGCTTAATTGAAGACGGACTAAACGTTGTACGAATTGTATGTCTATTATTTAATGACAGTGTGTTGAATATTTCGAATCTAATTTGACTGGGTACCATTGCTGCCATCTTAGGCAGCTTAACTGTATCGTTTTCTGGAAATTGAGTCAGGAATTCCGGGATCGATCGATCCCAACACAGACGAAGCATGGGTGGACCTAGCTAGAGATGGGCGGGGCATAGCTAAAACTGGGAAAGGTCCATTCGATAAGTCATTGAGATAGATTATCATATACTTAGTTCATTTTGGGTAAATATTAGGTAGTTTTGCGGAAGCAAAAGCGGTTAGCTGCTTTTAGTAATTAAAAAGTGATGCATTGTAACTTTCATCCATGGCTCTAGACATTACAGTGAACAAGTAATGATTTTGAATTAATTTTTCTGTGAGCCGTTGGTTTCTAAGGCAGAAGTGACTGTATCAAATTAATTTCAAGAGATTCAACATGACGTAAAAAATATTGTATTTTGTTTGTCATGAATGTTGCATGATTGACAGGCCAAAAAGTATGGTTAAACTGCATGCCTAATTCTCTTAGCAAGAGTTACCACAGACTGCATTTATTAATTATTTATAATTTTGCTGATTATTTGAAAACAAATTCACTGAAAGCTGCAACAATGTTCAGCCTAATTGGTTAACATCGTCGTGTCGT